>JAJHZJ010000498.1:0-255000 GCA_023548195.1 Bettongia penicillata ogilbyi
TGTTCCAAAGGCTTGGATTTTTGGGTTTATTATATACTAGATTATGATACTTATTTACCATAATGTGATTTGTACCTAATCATTCAGTGACCCACCACTCCATTTCTTATCCAGTACCATATTGTTTAGATAATGTAGTTTAATATAATATGGCATAATTATAATGTACTATGTAACATATGGAATATATCATATAACAATGTAACACAATAGAATATAATTATAATACAATATAATAAAATTATAATACAGTTTGAGATCTGGTATGACTAGACCACCTTCTTGCACATTTTTCTTTGATATTTGTTCTTGAACATTTGCTTTTCCAGATGAATTTCATTATTTTTTTCAGCTCTATAGAATTGGTTTTGACCCTTTAATTCTAAGGAATTGCCCTGGCCAGCCAGGGTCACTCCTATATTCCTATCTCTGCTCAATTCTTGACTCTTAAAATTTCTCCATACCCCTAAATGTCCACACTCCCATACAAATGCTTGTCAGCTTTCTTTTATGTATATTCACTTATTACAATGAAGGTCATTTGAGGACAGGAGCTACCTTTCCTTTTTGTTGTTTATGTGTTCCTAGTGTTTAATGTGATACCTGGGAAATAGTTAATATTTAATAATCCCTTGTTGACTTAATTTCACTAATTTGGGGAAGAATGGTTTTTACATTTGGAAGAATTGAAAAAGATCTTGAGTATATTCATGCTTCAGTTAGATCTCGAAGGGAAATGAAGATTCCAAGATACAGAGGAAATGTTTTCCAGAGAAATAAAATCTATAGCAGGGGTGGGGAACTTGTGAATTTGAGGCCACTTGTGGCTTTCTAGGTCCTTAGGTGGCGTTTTGATTGAGTCTAAGTTTTGCAGAACAAATTCTTTTATTAAGGAGATTTGTTCTGTGTTGTTTGGATTCAGTCAAAGGACCACACTTGAGGACCTAGAGGGCTACATGTGGCCTCAAGGCTGCAGGTTCCCAACTCCTGGTCGATAGTATTGCTACTCCATCCAGTGTTTATGCAGTGGCTTGATTCTTCAGAGGAAAAAATTGTCCTCTGTGCAGTCCTTGAAATAGCATACTAGACAGTATATGGAGTAGCCAGTATACAAAGTATATGGATACTAAAGTATATGATGTAGAAAATTCCATGTTAGTTCCTCTGAATCCTATATCATTTCTTATCTAATGTACATGTAAAAGTGTGAAAATCTACTTACATAAATAGTCTTCTGATCTGATACTTTTAAGACTATGGTGCCTGCACATTTTATCTACTGTGAAATATTATCATTTCTACCAGTTAATACAGCTTTTCTTTTTCACTGTGAAAACAGACAAATTCTGTACCAGGAAAAAAATGTTCCATAAAAATCTTTCCCTTATATTTGAAAAAGAAACACTTTGTTTCAAGAAATTTGACCTTTACTCTCTTCTCCCCAAAGAATACATTCCACAGAGAGACAATATTGCAGCATGCGCAGAGTGCTAAATTTGGATTCAAGGATTGGAGCTCAAATCCTACTTTTAATACTACTAGTTGCATGAGCCTGACAAATCACTTCTCTGCTCTGGGTCTCAGTTTCCTTATCTTGAAAGCGAAAAGGCTAAAATGGAAAATCACTAAGGTGCCTTCCAGCTTTGAAACTGAGAGTCTATGATCTAGCTTCCTATGACAATGAACCTTTTAACCTGAAATACTCTATTTTTTCCAAGGTTTCTTTTTTTTTTACATTGAGGGAAAAGGCAGAAAGAATGATGAATTTCAGCAATCTCTATGCCTTCCATTGATTTATAAGAAAAAATTGTATTCATTCTATACAACTACCATTATAAAACCATTTTTAAAGTTCATAAACATAAACTAAACGTTGAAGTTTTATTTTTTTAATAAGAGAAATTGACCTGTTTGGTTGTGTTGCTTTTTTTCCTATTATTATTATTATGTTTTTAAGCAAACTTTTTCATTTCAAGAGAGAATAGAACATAAAAGTAAGGAATGTTGTCATAAAAGTTGGAAATATATCCTCTCTAATCACTTCTGGGTTCTATGTGCGTAGCTGGCTCTCCATTGTTTATTCATTTTGAAGGCTTGTAAGTCTATTTTTGTGAATTCCTAAAAGGCAATCATTTTTGGAAACAACAGATTCTGGCAAAAATGTGTTGTTTCAGCAAATCCAAGTGGTAAGTGTTTTATTAGGACAGCATTTGCAGTTCTGGCGGAGGTGGAAGAAACTCGTGGAAGGTACATTTTGGAATCATAAAACTAGCAACATGTTCTTTGTGGCATAATGGGTTGTATTTAAATCTATCTTAGTGAAATAGACTGTCAAGAGAGTTGTACTCTGTGAATTAAGCACAAAGCAAGCAAATTAAAAAACCATATACATCTAGTTATTATGTGACTACTCCTCTAAAAATGGTCTGCTCTTTATCCATCTGTTACATGTGTACTCCAAAATAAGTTATAAAATATGTCTTGGATTTTAGATTGCTCAGTGTCTTCATCAAAAAGACAGATGTTGACAGCAAGCAAATAGATTAGTCAGAATTTAAATAATAATAAATTAAGTAAAAAATAACAACATTGAGATGGGTCTCTATCAAATAATGACACTAATTCATTTAGAAGAACATTGAGTTTTTTAAAGTGTTCTTCTTGTCAATCATTTCCTGATCTTCATTGTGATACAACGAACTCAACTTTACAAATGGAAAGAGATAACACGTTTTCACCCAGAAACTTAGAACTTGGGTGAGAAAGCCAAGAAAACTTCAGAAGAAGGAAAAGGAAGAGAAAGGGAAAAGAAAAGAAAGGAAGGGAAGGGAATTTAGATGGATGAAATATATTGAAAACTTAAAAAAGAGATGAAATTTGTTTGTATTTGTTTTTCCTATGTACGTTTGATGAGGAATTGGTTCTCTAAGTAGGGAGAGTATGTTCTCTCTTGTGGGAGGACAATGAAAATTCAAAATGTTCTTGGAATTTGTTTTAGATAAAACTCTTTACCTACTTTCTGACTCTAGGTTCCCCTCTCTTCAATGTACCCTACCAGTCTAATAGTTCTTAAAGATTTATTTTATAAGGTCACTCCCCTCACACATCCTTAATGATTCTCTATATACTTCCTGCATCAGTGGAAATGACATTAAAGAAAAAGCATTTACCATCTACTCCACCACTACACTCTAAGGACCCTGGAACTTTTCATTTTATTTGAAGCTGAAACTTTTCATATATGTCCCCTTCCCACTAGAATGTGATCTCCTTGATATCTGGAACTGATTTACCTTTCTATTTGTACTTACCCCTAATTCCCACCTCTGCATTTAGTATAGCATTTTGTACTTAGTAAATGTATAATAATAAAGGGTTCATTTTTATGTTCATTCATCCATTTGTTCATTCCATAGTAAGTTTATATTTCTCAGCTTTCATGCTAATATTTTATATAGTCTTGTCCTATTTTACACATCTAAATAACCTTATACTGCCGGCATAAACGCTGTACTCTAACTAATGGGCCTCATTATCATCTCAGTTTTAGGTCTTTCACCTGGATTATCATTCCTTCTTCACATGTCCTACCATTTTTTCCAAGGCCAGGATTGAGAACTCACAATATCTATGAAGTTTCAGTTTTTAAAAATGACTGCTTCAATTCTCATTTTTTCTTCCAAAATTCATCTGGACTTGTATAATTCTAGAATTTTAGAGCAGGTCTTAGCAACTAAGATCTTATACCTGCACCCCTTTCATTTTGCATATAAACTCTTTGATGATTGACAGGTTAAGTGAAACACTTTATCTCACTTAGCAAAGCTGTGGTAGACCATGGACCAGAATTTGTTTGGTTTTGTTTGTTTTGTTTTGCTCTCAGTACTAAGCGTCTGTACCTTCCATCCAATCACATGGATTTTTTAATTTTTATACAATACTGCCTTGTGGAATATATATTCTTGTTTCAATGTAATTTAATTTAATTTCCCTAAACATACCACAGTCTTTTAAGAGCAATTATCTTGTTCTTCTTTTAAATTTCTGACAGCAGCTGGGCTATAGCTGAATGCAGAGATATCATTCAATAAATACACGTACATCATTGTTAGATATGAAAAAAACTATTGATCCAATTCCTTATTTCTGCAGCATATGTATCCATGTACACTTGTTATCTTTTTTCCAATCTGCTTTATTCTACAGTAAACTTGGAGAATTAGCTCTAAACTTAACTTCTACCCTGTCAAGAAGATTTAGCTCTTACTAATTTTAATTTCATCTTAATTAAATACAATGGAAAAATTAGCAAATTTCTTCTTTATAATTTAGACTTCTCATTTGAAACAACACCATTCACACCAAAAAGAAAATACTTTTTTGATTTCGTTTGGAAGAAAAAATGTTATGAATAACAAAGATAGTTTAAACATTTAGGGTCTTGTGGTACTACAGTGGATAGATGCTGTCTTATCAAGTTTGTAGTACTCATTTTCCTTACAAACCAGTCCCCAAATCCCTGAAATTAGTCATATTTAATTCCTTTTACCTTACAGTTGTTTTTGGAATGCATAATTTGAGGTACTTCTAAACAATCAGTTTTGGTTTCAGCAACTGTATTTCAATAGATTAATTACTTAACTTGGTAAATAAATTAAATCTTTTCTTAGAGATAAACAGTACTTTTCTAAATAGTTTTTCAAAATGATTCAAATGCTCCCACCCTTCCTTACCTCTGTTCCAAACTATTAAAATAACCCATTTGCATGTCTTCTTTCTCATCAGCAGTCTCTGAAGTCATACCATGTTTTACTGCCAGGTTAATCTTAGAGGGGACAGAGCTCAGAATTTGATGTCAGGAGATGTAGATTTGAATCAAAATTCTTCTACTTAATGATCTTCCTGACCTTGAACAAAAACTTAATATCAAGGCAACTGTAATTATTTGTAAAATAAAGGGCCTGACTAAATGATCTGTAACAACCTTTCCAGCTCCACATTCAATTCTATGATCCTATTTCCAGTACGCATATCTAATCATGCCATTTTTCTGTTTAAACACCCTTAGTGGAGCTTCTTTACTTATAACATTATGCCATGATTCTTGGTGATTTCATTACTTTTGACTATCCCTCCATGTATGGAAAACACAACAGTAATTCCATTACACACATATACACACATACATATATTAAAGAAATTGATATTCTAATTCTAATGAGAGAGACAACAGACATATTATTATGTAAGTACATGAGATATAGAGTGTAGAAGAGAGATAAGCTCAGAGTGAAGGCCCTAAATAATGTTCTGGAAGGAAGCCAGGAAGCTAATAAGCAGAAGTGACAAGATAGAATATTGAAAACATGAAGGACAAGGTCACAAAACTAGGAAATGACTGAACAAGGTTTGGAATCCAGTTCTACCTAGGATATTCCTAGGCTAATACCTTTGAAATTACACTGTACAGTTAGGTTGTCTGTGTTATTAATGCCATAAATTGCAGCAGCAATGTATTTTGGGGTCTGGAACCAGGTGCAAACAGTTAATAGAATTGAGATGCATTTTTTGTTATAGTTTGTTTACTATATGCATCCCATGCCACTATGTGTTGTTCTGATGGACTTAATCACAATACAAAGTATAACCTACACTGTCACCAGCAACTGTGATTATCCCACCTCCCACATACCCCAACAGTGAGCCAAGGCCAACACCACAGGGTCTACTTACCTTGTGCCTAAGAACATCATTATCCCTCACATTCATTTTTCTAACATAACCTCTAAAATATATGCAAAGAGTAATTAATACTCACCTGCTCATTGCTACCAGAAAACAGCTTTTCTATATCCATCAACTGTTATTATATGCATACAGTTTTCCTACCTGTCCACACCCATAAATAGTACCACAACTGTATCAGTACTATCAAGTATTCTCTTCTTTTAGCTGCCCCATTAACAATGAGACCTGAAGGGAGAATTTTGCCCCTCCTGACCTTGCACCTGTAGCATGTGTGTGACATCCTATCATTCATTGCTGGTATCTTAGTTTCCTGAGAGCATCTCTCTCTTATTGTCTTCTTCCAGGAAGCCTCTAAATTTATACATGCTGGATACACAGTGTGTTGCAAAGGAAATCCCCCACAGCACTTGAAAAGGTCCCTTCTTTAGCAAACTTGCTGTTTGCTGTCATTTACTTAGATTCAGAGTTTATATTTCCTCCTGTCCTTTCCCTTCCTACTTTTAGCCAAGAATTTCTCTCTAAAGTCATGAATTAGGGAAGAGAACTGTTTTCTCTAATCTAGTCCAATATGCCTTGTCCTCAACTTATTCCCATTTCCCTCCCAATTCCCTAGTTGAAAGTTGAACTTTAATAATAGAATTTCCTAACAATCAGAGTTGTCAGAAAATGATCAGATGGCCTCAAGAAGCAGTGAATTCAGTTACTTGAAATGTTCAATATATGTATATTCAAATGAAAGTATGAATCAAAGGCACTGAAGAATAGATTTATCCACCAAGCAACGATATGGAGAAGATGATGTCTAAAATTTATTCATAGGGGTACATTAATTTTGTACTTTCCTTAGCAAAGAAGACAAAGAAGTGTGTATATATGTGTGTGTGTGTGCGTGTGTGTGTGTGTTTGTATGTGTATTTGTATATATGTACATGTATATAGGTGAACACACATATACGCATATATGTACACACATGTATATACATACATACATATGTTTATACACACATTCAAAAAGACTGTACAGACTCTTTGAACCAAGATTTTATAGGAACAGGAGAAAAGATTAGAAACCCAATCTCCAGTCCTATGTTTCAAGACACATTTCTCTTAGGTTCTTCCTCCATCTCTGTAGTACCAATGTGATATTCACAGCACCTATGGGGGCCATGAATATCCCAGTGCAATCCTAAATCACGAAATACAATAGACTCTCCACATGGAAGAGAGAACCATAGCATTTATTTAGACATCAGAAAGCTATATCCATCATAGCAACAAAAATCTGTACATAATAACAATGTAGAGGACAGCACCATCCCCAAACCTTCCCCCTGCTAGGCTTACCACAAACCAGGTTCATTAACAAATAGTTAAAAAAATAGTCTTCCCTTAAACAAAATCACAAACAAGTCCTTTCACTCATGCTAGCCAGCCACCTGCATCCTTCCTGGCTCTCCCTGGTCTCTCACTAATTTCCTCTCAGTTCTGCTCTAGCTCTGCCTTTTCCTGTTCTACCCATTCAACAAACTCCTCCTGCCACGGCTCCATGTGACTAGGACTTCCATGTGACCCAAGCAGGTGACTTTGGTCTATTAATGTATGGGAAAGATCTTCCCACTTAAACTGCCTTTATAATCTCCTGACCAAGTACTTAGCTAAAGTACAAGATACAGATTTAATATTTTGGAGCCACCCATTGATCCATCTGCCCTATTGCACTTCCTGGATTCAGATTTCCTGAAAAGTGCTAAAGGCATTGGTATCATAAAATCCAGTTTCAAGATAGGAAATGTCTGACTTCAAAGCAATTAGATGGCTCAGTGGATAGATCATTGGACCTGGAATCAAGAAGACCTGAGTTCAGATGTAGACCCAGACACTTACTAGCTGTTTTGACTCTGAGAAAGTCACTTAACCTCTATTTGCCTTAACCCATGAGGGAAGGAAATGACAAACCACTCCAGTATCTTTGCCAAGAAAACCCCATGGACGGTATGGTCTCTGGAATAATGAAGAGTCAGACACAAATGAATTTGCGAACCACAATCCTGTAGGATGGATCTTGATGGCCAAGTTACATTTTGGCATAGAAAAAGCCCTCTTCTGAGTTAGCCACCCCAGTACCTGCATTAACTATTTAATGCCTTTAGAATTTAGCCAAATCAAGCACCAAACTTCATTTGCCCCAGAAAATGATTAGAAATATCCAGTCTCACAGGAAGTAGCAGAAGAGATGCAGTTTTGACTCAGGTCCCCTGGCTCTGAATAAATTATTCTTGCCACTATATAAGGCAATTCTCATAGCTGAAAATATCCAGCTTTATGCATCCAGACCTGGTAAGAATCATGAAGAGAAGAAAATTATAATAATGTAAAATTTTTGGCAATGTTTATTTCTGGAAAAAAACAAAACAAAACTGTTTAACCTGTATACCCAGAAATATAGAGATTTGATGTATGGAATTTTGTCTTAAGATATTGCTTTTTATCACTACAGACAAAACCAGTATGGTATAATTCAAATAACACTGACTCTAGTGTCTGAGTTCAATTCCTGACTCTGATAGTGTGTTATTTTGGCCAAGTTACTTAATCTTGACAGGCCATCGGTAAAAAATATAGCGTTTTTTCTTGATAGCCTCTTAGGTACCTTCTAGAGCTAACTCTACAACACTCTGATTCTTAGTATGACAGTCACAAAGGATGCATATATGAATAAACATGGTAAATGTAAAAAAGAAAAAACAGTACAAAATAAGAATAGAAGATATATTCACCTTATACCTTTGTACTATACTAATTAGCATTCTTAGCAGGACAAGAGATTACAGGAAATTTCTTATAAATTCTATCTCAACCTCGGGAATTCTAAGTTGTCCTCCAAAACCAATCAAAGTGCTTCACAATCAGATGAAGAAGGGGATAATTCTAGAAAAGTTTAAGGTTGGAGTACCCTCTATTACTCTCCATTTTAACCACTCTTGCTTTGTCATCACCTTATCCCTCACAGTCTCCTTCAACTCCTTTCTCTGACAACCAAATAATATATCTTTTTCTTCTTTCACTTAATTACTCTTAACTAAAAACTAAGTGAATGCTTATTATGTGAGCAGAGTTCAGTGAAAAGGGTTCAGTTTAGAGAAGCAGAGTGGGCAGAAGCATCACATTTTTTCCTGTTAAATTAGGTGAAGAGAGGGATTTCGTTATGTTTTTTTTATTTTCATCTGAAAAAGTCTAAAGATTTTTAGCCAGTATAGAGAGTAATATATTCATAAAGATACCTTATTAAAGCTTGGTCCTTAGTCATTTACTTTGGATCATATTTTCCATGGTTTTCTAAAATTGTTTAAAATAAATTTAAAAGTCATTTTATATACATAGCTCCAGCTCTACTGACGTCAATAGGTACACATTTCTCAAGTATTCCCCTTTAGTCAATAAGTAATTCTGTGACATGCTCATTAACTTCTAGTCATTCATGTCTTTTCTTTATTTTTCTTCTTAAAGATAAACATTGTCAGGTTTTCACATTATCTCAGGGTATTGCTTTTCTTTTGTCATCTCTGTAAATTGTTTCCATGTGTGTCTCATTAATCATTGACTTGTTTTTTTCTAACCTTTTTTTCCCCAATATGTATCCATAATGATTTGTCTTCATAGTCTTTAGTTCATCCTGCAATTGTTAATATATTGTATGAATATAGCTTTTTTTTTCCCTTGACCTCTCACCCTGCTAATTCAAAAAAACATTGTCTGCATGGATTTATCCTATTTTCGAATTGTAGCACTTAAAATAAAAAAAAAAAACAAATAAACCTCAAATACGATGTTTTTACTTTATCATGTTTAATCCAATGCTTGAGAATTTACTTTAACTCATGACTAAAAATTCACATTTCTCAACATAGCATTTCAACATCTCTCATACATTTCTCATCTTTTTTACTTCAGAATTTTTTACTCCACACTACTTTGATATCTTCTTTACCATCCTACAGATCCATTTTTTCCCATTCTTTCAACATATAGAAGAAATTTAAGAGCTGTATGGATGAAGAACCTGAGTTCCATTGTGATTATAACTGATCATGGACCATACAGGTAGCAAGAAGTTGAATCAGAATTTGAGCCCAGGGATTATAACCCAAAATTTATTGAGTGCCCTTTCATTCAGTCAGGAAACATATATAAATCACTGTACCATGTTCAAGACATTTTATTAACCACTGACACATACACACACTAACATACATGCACAAAAAAAGAGAGAGAAGGAAAGAAAAAAGGGAGAGAGGGAGGGAGAAGAAGGAAGGAAGGAAGGAAGGAAGGAAGGAAGGAAGGAAGGAAGGAAGGAAGGAAGGAAGGAAGGAAGGGAGGGAGGAAGGGAGGGAGGGAGGAAGGAAGGAAGGAAGGAAGGGAGGGAGGAAGGGAGGAAGGAAGGAAGGAAGGAAGGGAGGGAGGAAGGGAGGGAGGAAGGGAGGAAGGGAGGAAGGGAGGAAGGGAGGAAGGAAGGAAGGAAGGAAGGAAGGAAGGAAGGAAGGAAGGAAGGAAGGAAGGAAGGAAGGAAGGAAGGGAGGGAGGAAGGGAGGAAGGAAGAGAGGGAGGAAGGGAGGGAGGGAAGGAGGAAGGGAGGAAGGGAGGAAGGAAGGAAGGAAGGAAGAAGAAAAGAAACCTTTACTCACAGAACATATATTCTATTACCACACACAGCATATGCATATATAAATATATACAGAAATAACAGAAAATAAAGGCAAGGCAATTAGGGAGCAAAGATACTAACAAATGAAGGCAACATAAAAGGCACTGTGTGGAAGATGGTCCTTGATTTGACTCTTAAAGGAAGCTATATATTCTAGGAAGTGAAAGTGAATAGGGAGTACATGACATTCATAGGATATAGAAATTGCATAAATAAATGATGAAGTGCCCTTTTTGTATGATGCACAGGAGAAAGTCCAGTTGTCTGGATGACATTTTTTCTTTACATTCAACACCTGCATGAAATCTTCCTCAAAGAAATTAAAGCCATCATAATAGTGATCATCACATCCATTACTCAACACATACAACTATTTTACATTATAGAATTAGAGATTCCCAAAATATTAAAGATAATATATAGGTTTTCCACTTAAAAAACCCATTTTAGAGATACTCTCCAAAGAATTCAAGTGATTTACCTAATAATATATAGACAGTGTTGGAGCCAGGATCAGAACCTACAATCCAGGATGCTTTGAAGTATACTCACCTACATGACTCTTGTTGTTTTCTTTCTCTTTTAATGATTATTAAATGTTAATAGAAAAGCTAAATTGGATACTTAAATAATCCTATGGAAAGATATTTGTATATTTTCCTGTACAAAATATTTGTCTTTAAAAAAAAATACAGGTAAATGGTGGAGACACAACGGCACAGTAAAAGGATGAACCTTTAGGAGCTCCCTCCATATCCCATAAAATACCAGTAAAAAATGACTCTAAACAAATTCTAGAACAGCAGAAGCCACAAAAAAGACATAGGGAAAGAGATTTTCTGCCCAACATAGCCAGGAAAACTGACAGGAAAGGTCTATCGCACCAGGTGTGGAGTGGAGCACAGCCTGCCCTTGGCAGTGGCATGGCAGGGACAGGACTGGAAGAGGCTTCAATGGGGGTATGGAAACCCTGGTGGCAACTGTGGTTACCAAATTGCTCTATGCACAAATGCCAAAGACAGTTTCAAAGGTCAGTGAGAAAGCCCTTTTACCTGGGTGAGAAGTGAACGGTGTCTGGCCTAGTAGCAGCAGCAACTGCAGCAGCAGCATTCATTTTTGGAGCCCCTGGCATAAAGCCACTGGAGGAATTGAGTAGTTGATCAGGGTCTCAGCCCTGAGTGGCTCTACTGGGTTGAGGAAGAACACTGGCAAGGTGGAGCTGGAGGCACTTGTGAAAAGGGAATTGTACTCGCAGATACTGGGCACAGCAATGAGCTTGTGATTGCTCACAGACAAGAGCACAGGCCAGAAGAGGAATTAACTTCTCTCCTTCGATTTTGCCACCTTGAAGGAACTGAGACAGGTCTCCAGGGTATACTGTCCTCTTGACAAAGGACTCAAAAGTCAAGTAATTGGCTGGGAAAATTCCCCAAAAGGGGGAAAATGAGACTATAAAAGGCTACTTTCTTGGTGAACAGATATTTTCTTCAGATGAGGAAGAACAATGCATACAACCAGAGGAAGACCTAAAAGTCAAGTCTTCTGCATCCAAAACCTCCAAAAGAAATATGCAATGATCTCAGGCCATGGAAGAGCTCAAAAAGGATTTTGAAAATCAAGTAAGAAAGGTGGAGGAAAAATTGGGAAGAGAAATGAGAGTAATGCAAAAGAAAAATCATGAAAAGTAAGTCAAGAGCTTGGTAAGGAGACCCAAAAATATACTAAAGAAAGTAACACCTTTAAAAATAGGCTAACTCAAAGTCAATGAGGAGAAGAATGCTTTAAAAAGCAAAATTAGTGAAATGGAAACTAGCTTCAAAAGTTCACTGAAGAAAAAGTTTTTTCTTTTTAATTTGAATGGAGCACATGGAAGCTGACTTTATGACAAACTATGAAATTGTGAAACAAAACCAAAAGAAGGAAAAAAATAGAAGATAATGTGAAATATCTCATTGGATAAACAACTGACATGGAAAATATATCAAGGAGGGACAATTTTAAAATTATGGGACTACCTGAAAGTCATGATCAGAAAAAAGACTGTAGACATAATCTTTCATGAAATTATTAAGGTAAACTGTCTTGATATTCTAGAACCAGAGGGTAAAGTAAATATTGAAAGAATCCATAGATCACCTCCTGAAAGATATCTACAAAGGGAAACTCCTAGGAATGTTTTAGTCAAATCCCAGAGTTCCCAGATCAAGGAGAAAATATTGCAGCCAGCTAGAAAGCAACAATTCAAGCATTGTAGAAATATACAGGATACCCCAAGATCTAGTAGCTTCTACATAAAGGAGCTAAAGTGCTTGGAATATGGTACTCCAGAATTCAAAGAAACAGGGATTAAAACTAAGAATTACCTACACAACAAAACTGAGTATAATACTTTTGGGGGAAAATGGCCATTCAATGAAATAGAGGACTTTGAAGCATTCTTGATGAAAAGACCAGAGCTGAATAGAAAATTTGACTTTCCAATACAAGAATCAAGAAAGGCATGCAAAGGTAAACAAGAAAGAAAAATCATAAGGGACTTGCTAAAGTTTAACTATTTACATTCCTATATGGGAAGATATCATTTGTAACTCTTTAAACTTTTCTCAATATTCGGGAAGTTGGAGGGAATATACACACAGATAGATGATAGATAGATAGATGATAGATAGATAGATAGATAGATAGATAGATAGATAGATAGATAGATAGATAGATAGCACAGGGGAAGTTGAAGAGGAAGAGATGATAACTAAAAAAATAAAATCAAGTACTGAGAGAGGAATATATTGGAAGGAGAAAGGGAGAAATGGAATGGGGCAGGTTATGTCTCATGAAAAAGGCAAGAAAAGGTTTTTTCAACAGAGGGGAAAAGGGGAGAGGTGAGAAGGATAAGGGAAGCTTACTCACCACATTTGACTTAAGGAGGGAATAACATGCACACTCAAATTGGTATGGAAATCTACCTTACACTAAAGGAAAGTAGGGGAGAAGGGAATAAGTGGGACGGGGACAATGATAGAAGGGAGGGCAAATGGGAGGCGGGAGTAATTAGAAGTAATTAGAACTTTTGGGGAGGAACAAGGTCAAAAGTGAGAATAGAATTAATTTGGGGCAGGGTGGGATGGAGTGAAATATAGTTACTCTTACAAAACATGACGATTTTGGAAGTCTTTTGCAAAACTACACATATATAGCATTTATTGAATTGCTTGCCTTCTCAGTGGGGATGGGTGGGGAGGGAGGAAGGGAAGGAAGTTGGAACTCAAAGTTTTAGGAACGAAGGTTATGAATTGTTTTCACATGCAAACCAGAAATAAGAAATATAGGCAATTGGGTATAGAAATCTATCTTACCCTACAAGAAAAGAGAGAAGATGGGGAAAAGGGACAGGAGATCTGTGACAGAAGGGATGACAGATTAGGGGAAGGGTTAATCAGAATGCATGGTATTTTAGGATGGGGTCAGAGGAGAGATAGGGAGAAAATTGGGAACTCATGATTTTGGGGAAATGAATGTTGAAATCTAAAAAATAAATAAACTTTAGAAATAGAAAAATGCAATATAAACACCATTTATATTAGAGTAAAAGGCACTGGGTATGGGATTGAGGAAGCAAAGATTTAAGCTATGAATGTCAAAGAAAAGTAGCCATTTTATAGAGATAAATTCATGCTACTATCCATATATAGAATCACCCACTTTGCTAAAAGTATATAATTGGATAAAGGAAAATGGATAAGTTGGACAGAAATAAAAGTTCTGGGCCAAAAGGACAGCTGCCCTCTGAAAGCTGCCTAACAATAACCTTTGACCATTTATCATTTGGGGAATGACTTGTATTTCTGTATATTTGACTCAGGTCTCTATATATTTTAGAAATGAGGTCTTTATCACAGACACTAGCTGCAAAATTTCTTTCCCAGTTTTCTGCATCCCTCCAAATCCTGGTTGCATTGGATTTCGATGCAAAAAAGCTTTTCAATTTAATGTAATCAAAAGTATCCATCTTGAACTTCATCAAACCTTTCATCTCTTCTTTAGTCAAAAATTCTTCCCTTCTCCATAAATCTGATAATTACACTATTCCTTGCTCCTCCAGTTTGTCCATGGTATCAATCTTTATACCTAGATCATGGACCCATTTGGATTTTATTCTTGTGTATGGTGTCAAGAATTTGTCTATGCCTAGTTTCTGCCACATTGTTATCCAGTTTTCCCAACAATTTTTGTCAAACAGTGAGTTCTTATCCCAGAAGCTGGGGTCCTTGGGCTTATCGTACAGGGGATTGCTATATTCATTGTCTACTGTGTCTTGGGTACCTAGCATATTGCACTTGTCTACCCTTCTGTTTCTTAGCCAGTACTAAGTGGTTTTGATAATTGCTGCTTTACAACACAATTTGAGATCTGGTAGAGCTAGGCCACCTTCCCTAGCATTTTTTTCATTAGTCCCCTTGATATTCTGGACCTTTTGTTCTTACAGATGAATTTTGATATTATTTTTTTCTAGGTCTATAAAATAATTATGTGATAGTTTGATTGGCATAACACTGAATAAGTAAATTAATTCAGGTAGAATTGTCAATTTTATTATATTGACTCAGTCTACCCACAGGCAACTGATATTTTCCCACTTACTTAGATCTGACTTTATTTGTGTGAAAAGTGTCTTGTAATTGTGTTCATATAGTCCTTGGATCTGTTTTGGCAGGTAAACTCCCAAACCCTAGCTTTAAATGGGATTTCTCTTTCTATCGCCTTCTGTTGGGCTTTGTTACTAATATAGAGAAATGCAGAAGATTTGTGCAGGTTTATTTTGCAACCTATACTTTTGCCAAAGTTGTTTATTATTTCAAGTAATTTTTTACTTGAATCTCTGGGATTCTCTAAGTATATCATCATATCATTTGCAAAGAGTGATAGCTTAGTTTCTTCTTTGCCTATTCTATTTCTTTCAATTTCTTTATCTTCTTTAATTACTTCAGCTAACATTCCTAAAACCATATTAAATACCAGTGGTTTCACCCCTGATCTTATTGGAAATGCATCTGGTTTATCTCCATTGCCTGTAATGCTTGCTGAATATTTTAGGTAGAAACTGCTCATTATCTTATGGAAAGTTCCCTTTATTTGTATGATCTCCAGTATTTTTAATAGTAATGAATGTTGTATTGACCAAAGAGTTATCAATTTTATTAGTTTTTTCATAAAACCAACTATAACATTTATTTATTAGTTCAATAGTGTTAATTTCAGTTTTATTGATTTCTCCTTTGGTTTTCAGCATTTCTAATTTGGTATTTACTTGGGGATTGTCAATTTGTTCTTTTTCTAGCTTTTTCAGCTGGATGCCCAAGTCACTGATCTCCTCTTTCTCTATTCTATTCATGTAGGCATTCAAAGATATAAAACCTCCCCCAAGAACGGCTTTTGCAGTATCCCTTAAGATTTGGTAGATTGTCTCATTGTTGTTATTCTCTTGAATGAAGTTGTTGATTGTTTCTATGATTTGTTGTTTAATCCAATCCTTCATTATGATTAGATTATTTAGTTTCTCATTAATTATTTAGTTTCTCAATTAATTCTCATTTATCTTTCCATGGCCTTTTATTACATATAATTTTTGAGGCATTCGAATAGGAGAAGGATTCATTGACCATCTCTGCCTTTCAGCACTGGATTGTGAGGTTTTATGCTCTAGAACATGGTCAATTTTGTATATGTGTCATGTACCACTGAGAAAAATGGTATATTCCTTTCTATCCCCATTCAGTTTTCTCCAGAATTCTATCATATCTACCTTATCCAGAGTTTTATTCACCTCCTTAATTTCTTTCTTGTTTATTATAAGGTTAGATTTATCAAGTTGAGAAAGGGAGAAGTTGAGATCTCCCACTGGTATAGTTTTGCTGTCCATTTCTTCCTGCAACTCCCCCAACCTCTCCTCCAAGAATTTGAATAATATACCACTTTGAGTATGTATGTTTAGTAATGATATTGCTTCATTGCCTATGGTGCCTTTTAGCAGGAAATTGTTTCCTTCCTTATCTCTTTTGGTTACATCTATTTCTGTATTTGCTTTGTCTGAGATTAGGATTGCGACCCTTGCTTTTCTCACATCAGCCGAAGCACAATAAATTCTGCCCCAACCTTCTACCTTTACCCTGTGTGTATCCCCCCATTTCAGTTGTGTTTCTTGTAAACAGCATATTGTTGGATTATGGCTTTTAATCCATTCTTGTATCCATCTTTGTTTTATGGGAGAGTTCATTCCATTCATATTCACAGTTATGATCACAGTCTGTCTTTTCCTCCATCCTCTTTCCTACCATTTGTGCTTTTATTTCGCCATCTCCCTTCCCCTCTTCAACAGAGTTTTCACTTTTGACCAGCACATTCTGCAGTCTTCCCTTCTTTCTTTCTGCCCCCACTCCCTTTTACGCCTCTTTACCCTTACTAAGTATTCCCTCCTTTTTAGCTTCCCTATCCTTTGCTCCCCTTCTCCTCCTGCTGTCTGTACAGGTAGTTAGATTTGTATACTTAAATAAGTCTATTGTTCCCTCTTTGAAATGAATCAGATGCAAGTACCTCTCAAACAATGCTCATCTCTCTCTCCTCTTTCCCTCCACTATAGTAAAATTTTGTACTTCTTCCTGTGATGTAACTTACCATTTTCAGCTTCCTCCTTTTCATATCTCCTGTTACAATCCCTTCACATGCGTAAACATATGTTTATCATCCCATCATTTACTTTATACTCATTCCCACCTTCTATGTATATCCCTTTTATACTTCATAATAGATGTACAATCCTCAAGATTAAGAAGTTTCATCTTCCCTCATAGGGAGGTAAGCAGATGCCCAAATTGAGGAGCAAGTTTTTCTTTTTCCTTATTACCTTTTTATGCCTCTCTTGAGACCTATGTTTGAAGATTGAATATTCTATTGAGTTCTGGCCTTTTTGTCAGAAAGGCCTGGAAATCCCTTATTTCATTGAATGTCCATCTCCTTGCCTGAAATGCTATGCTGAATTTTCTGGCTAAGTGATCCTTGGTTCTAGTTCCAGGTCTTCGTATAATGGAAGATAATTTTCTAGTTCCTTCATTCTTTTAATGTAGAAGCTGCAAGGTCCTGTGTGACCATGACTGTAGCTCCTCGATATTTAAATGATTTCTTTCTACCTGTCTGCAGTATTTTCTCCTTCACTTAATAACTCTGGAATTTGGCAACAATATTTCTTGGTAGTTTTAGTTTGGGATCCCTTTCGGGTGATGAATAGTGGATTCTTTTGGTGACTATTTTGCCCTCTGGATCTAATTCTTCTGGGCAGTTTTCCTTGATGATTTCTTGGAAGATATTTTCCAGACTTTTATTCATCATGACTTTCCAGTACACCAATAATTCTTAAAATTTTCTCTCCTGGATCTATTTTCCAGGTCATTTGTTTTTCTAATTAAATATTTTACATTTTCTTCTGTCTTTTAATTCTTTAGATTTTGTTTGACTGATTCTTAATGTCTCACAGTCATTAGTTTCTACTTGCCCAATTCTAATTTTCATCAAATTGTTTCCTTCAGTTAACTTTTGCATCTCCTTTTCCATCTGTCCAATTATTCCTCTTAAGGAATTATTTTTTTCTAGTTAGTTTTTGTACTTCCTTTTCTATTTGTTCAATTTTCCTTTTTAAAGAACCATTTTCTTCACAGAATTCTTTTCTCATACTTTTAAAATCATTGTTCTGTTTTTCTTCTACTTCCTTCTTCAGCTGTTCCAGGAGAGCTGTTATGCCTGCAAGCAGTTCATAGTCCCTTCTGAAATTTCATATGGGAGTACAGTCTCAATACTGAACTCTTTGTTATTTGTGTTCTGGTCCTTGTCCCCATAGAAACCATCTATGGTCTTTTCCTTCTTGCTTTGATTCTTCTTACTCATGATGATGTATTGTGACCTCTCATTCTTTCAACTAGAAGCTGGAGAACCTGGTGTAGAGATGACTGGTGTGAAAATGCAAAGGCAGGTGCATTTTTTTCTTTTTGTTTTGTGTTTCCCTGGATTAGCCCTGGGGCTGGCTTGTTAAGCCTGGGGGAGAAGTGGTCTGGTCAAGGGAGATCTTTTTAGCTGAGCAAGAACAAAGGCAAGGTCAGTGCTTTGTGATCCTGGCTTCTCTATTGCCTTCCCATTTCCCCTTGAACACTTAGGGTCCTAGTGTGAGTTTCCACCCCCCTGGGGCTCCTCTACCTCTGGTTCGCCTATGCCACAGTAAGAAGAAAATTCTTTAGTGATTTTCCTAGCTCAGGTGCTACAAAACTATTTGCCCTTTCTTCTGATCCCACTGCTCCAGGATTTTTCTGGGGAAATATTTTATGGTTCTTTCAAAGTCAACAAGGGGAGGGTTTGAGAGCATTTACCAATGACTCTGCCATTTTGTCTCCTGGAAGTTCGAGTAGGTTACTTACAGACATTTAATCTGCTGGATGAAAGTCTCAGGAGTGACTGCAGTTGATACCTGGGGCTCAGCAGCTGTCACTCACTCTGATCCCACTGGTCTCCCACCCTGGGCTGCCACTCTGCCATTCCACAGTGCTGCCCCTGTCTCAGGTATCCCTGAGGGTTTCCTTCTTGGTCCCGCCACAGTGGGACACGCTGCACTGTGTACTCACCCCTATGGAACAGATCCTTCCTGTTGACCTTGCAGTCTGTCTGGTCTGTGGATCTGCCACAGTCTCTCTCCTATTGGATTCTGTACCTCAAAAATTTGTTCAGATTCTCTTTTTAGAGTGATCTAAAGGAGTTTGTCTAAGAACTTAGGTGAGTAGTTAATCTCACTCCACCATCTTGACTCTACCTCCCAATGCAATAGTTTCTAAAGCCTTACCAAATTGGCCCACCATTACTCATTTCTAAGTAAAGAAGAAAATCAGAATTCCTCCTTCCAATGAATTTGAATTTCTAAAAAAAAAATAAGCTGAAGCTTTACTAGTGCAATTATTTTAATCAATATTACCTATTGAAGTCTGATATTGGATAGAAATAGAGGAGTATATAGAAAGTAAAAAGTCTGGTTATGGTGGTAATGTCACAGAACTCAGAATTCAATTAAGTTCTATGGATGATGTTTCAAGATAGAAAAAAAAAGCGTTCTTGACCGAGAGTAGGTTACATCTAATGAGGCCTGAGAAGCATATATTTGCCCGGAGACATGTCTATCAGATCAAGAGCACTTTAAATTGAAGTGGAAGTTGAAGGGGAGAAATACTCACATTACACTGAAAAATTGGATACCAGGGAGAGTAAAAAGTATAATATAGAGAGGAGAAAGAGAGTTGTGGAGGTACTCAGAATATCACAGAAGGAAATAACTGGACGCAGGGACTAAAATGATAAATATATCCATAGATTATATACATATTGACATAACCAGGTAATTACATTCTTATAGTATATATCTATTGGCATTAGCAGCTATGTAGCATAGTTGCTAGAAAGCTGAAGTTAGAAACATCAAAACTTGAGTTCACGTTTTCCTAAAACACTTATTAACTGTGTGACCATAGCCACATCACTTTATTCCTCTCAATCTAACTTCTCTTCTTTAAATTGGGAACAAGAATAGAACTTACCTCACAGAGTTGAAAATAACAATACCTAGCATTTATATAGCATCTACTACATGCTGGGAACTGTGATAAGCACTTCGTAAATATTATCTCATTTGATCCTCAAAACAACCCTGGGAGGTAGTTGTTATTGTGCTTCCCATTTTACAGTTGAGAAAACTGAGGTATACAAAATTAAAGTGACTTGCTCAGAGCCTCACAGCTAGCAAGTATTTAAAGTTGTATTTGAACTTTCATCTTCTCAATTCTAGGTTTAACTGTCCTTTGATATATAAGGTTCAGATAAGATAATATGTGTATATATAAAATGAACATCATATTTCTTACCTTCTCAAGGGATGGGCAAGAGATGGAAAGGAAAAGAAAAATTTAGACTACAAAACTGAAAACTTTTTTTAAAAAATATGTATGGAAAACACTTTATAAATGCTAATTTACATATTACAAATATACATATATATTTACTTTTATATGTTATATATTATATATAAGTATGAATATATTTGTGGATGTTTGTAAGCTGGGAATAATATTATTAAATACTAACATTAAAGAATAAACATTAGTATCTTCTTTGCTACTACACCTTAGGGACCACAGGACTTCTCCATCTGACTTGAAACCAAAATATTTTATAGATGTAATCTCCCCCACCAAAATGTGAGCTTCTGGAAGGCAAGGAATGTCTTATTTTCCCATTTGTATCCTTAGTAGCTTAGCACAATATTTCATGTTACCAGTGCTTAATAAATGTTTTATTCATTCATTCATGTATATACATATATGTTTTATATATACATATATATGCATGTATGTGCTTGTGTGTCTATATATGTATAAATATACACATATATACATATACATATATATGTGTGTGTATATATATATATATATATATATATATATATATATATATAGAGAGAGAGAGAGAGAGAGAGAGAGAGGGAGGGAGGGAGGGAGAGGAAACTGGATAGAATAGAGATCAAAGCATAAAGTATAGGAAATAAAAAAAGTGAACCTATATATGTATGTCTGTGTGTGTGTATAGATGTATACACACACAAATGTAGGTATATATATATGTGTGTGTGTTTGTATATATGTGTGTATGTATATATGTATGTATTATAAGCGGTTAATACAACAGAATAGTGTTCTATATGGTTTTTGTGGGGAAATATGTGAAAAAAAAATGGACACACCCTGTTCAAAAGAAAGAACTCAGCAGAAAGGAGTGGCAGAGTACCAATATATAACATGAAGATATGTAACTTATGGAAATATGCAGATCTGATCTAGAAAAGTAGCATGGTTGAGTTTTGGGTGAAAATAAAAAGGTGGTAGGAAGAAAGTGGGGGGAATAACATCCCGTGGGGAGGCATGAAAAATCCTATAACCTCAGGGGACTGCAACTTTCTGATAATAAATTGGACATAGAGGCCAAGTAAAGGAATTCCTTTATCTAAGCATCTGATGGATTTCTCGGGGTTAAAAGGACACTGGATAAATTCGAGTCTTTCAAATAATTCAAGAGGAGGCTGAATAACTGTCATCTACACCAGATTCTTAAAGAAAGAAGAATGGGTTGATGCATTAAAACTATCAGAAATTTGGAAGAAAAGTCAACTAATCCTTTTATAGTTCTTGCTAAATTAAATATGAAGGGGTAGAGTCAAGAAGGTAAAGGAGAGGAGCAGACCTGACCTAGCTCTCCCCAAAAAGCCCTTAAAATACCTTTAGGAATTATTCTAAACAAATTCTAGAGCAGCAGAAGCCACAAAATGATAGAGTGAAACACATTTCCAGCCCAAGGCAACCTGGAAGGCCAATAGGAAGAGTCTATTACATCGAGTTTGGAGCAGAGAACAGCAGAGCCCAGCTTGGACCAGGCTGGTAGAGCAGGCATTTGAGCAGACTTCAGCACACTGAATCACAGGAAGTTGCTGTGGTTTCCATATTTCTCAACACAGAATTGCTAAAGACAGCTTCAAAAGTCAATGAGAAAGCTCTTTCAACGTGGTCTGGCCACAGATCCAGATCCAGAGTGGTGGCAGCCACTGCCACAGCAGCAACCCCTTCTGGAGCTCTCTGCCTACAGACATGGCTGTTCTGGATCTCAGTCCTGAGTGGCAAACCTGGGGTGAGGAAGAGCAATGGAATGGTGGAGCTGGAGGCATCTGTGGAGAGGTAATCCCACTTGAAGCACCAGGGCAGAAAAGAGTGCTTATGATTACTCACAGGCTACAGTGCAGGCCAGGACAGAAGTAAACACTTCTCCCTTGACTATGCCACTTTGGAGGAACTGAGAACTTATAGCTATCTTGGAGAACACCTGTACAAAACCTCTGAAGTCTGCGGTAGTATACCCTCTACTTGACAAAGGGTTCATAATTAAAGTAATTGGCTGGGAAAATGCCCAAAAGTGGGAAAATAAGATTATACAAGGTTCTTTCTTGGTGAAAAAGTATTTTCTTCTATCATTTTGGGATGAGGAAGATCAAAGCATACAACCAGAACAAGACAGCAAGCTTCTACATCCAAAGCCTCCAAAAACAATATGAAACAGTCTCATCCCATGGAAGAGTTCAAAAAGGATTTTGAAAATCAAGTGAGAGAGGTGGAGGAAAAATTTGGAAGAGAAATGAGAGCGATGCAGGAAAATCATGAAAAGTGAATCAACAACTTGCTAAAGGAGACAACAAAAATGCTGAAGAAAATAACACCTTTAAAAATAGACTAACACAAATGGCAAAAGAAGTCCCAAAAGGAGAAAGAGAAGAATGCCTTAAAAAGCAGAATTTGAAAAATGGAAAAGTAGATCTAAAAGTTCATTGAAGAAAATAGTTCTTTAAAATTAGAATGGAATAGATGGAAGCTAATGAAATTACTAGAAATCAAGAAATTATAAAACAAAACCAAAAGAATGAAAAAATAGAAGTTAATGTAAGATATCTCATTGGAAAAACAAGTGACCTAGAAAATAGATCCAATCAAGATAATTTAAAAATTATTGGTCTACCTGAAAACCATGATAGGAAAAAAAGAATCTAGACATCATCTTCCAAGAAATTATCAAGAAAACCTGCCCTGATATTATAGAAACTGAGTATAAAATAGAAATGGAAAGTATACACTGACCTCATGATCCCAAAAGGAGAACTCCTGGGAATATTGTAGCCAAATTCCAGAGTTTCCAGGTCAAGGAGAAAATATTACAAGCAGCCAGAAAGAAAAAAAATTTAGTATTGTGGAAATACAATCAGGATAACATAGGATTTAGCAACCTCTATACTAAGGGATCAAAGGGCTTGGAATATGATATTCCAGAGATCAAAGAAATAATCCAATGATTACCTAACCAGCAAAACTGAGCACAATATTTCAGGGGAAAAGTAGAATTTAAATGAAAAAGCGGACTCCTCAGAATTCTTGTTGAAAAGACAAGAGCTGAATAGAAAATTTGACTTTCAAATACAAGAATTGAGAGAAACATGAAAAGGTAAACAGGAAAGAAAATCCATAAAGGACTCATTAAAATTCAACTGTTTGCATTTCTACATGCAACGATGATATTTTTAACTCATTAGACCTTTTTCAGTGTCAGGGTAGTTAGAGAGAATATTTGAATGTATATATGTGTCTGTATATGTGTGTGCATGTGTATATGTGTGTGAATGTATATATACACATATATGTGTGTAGATGTGTATGTATATACATGCATTTATATATTATATATGTATAAGTATGTGTATATTTATATATTTGGGTGTATGTATGCATGTATATATAGATAGGTATATGTGTGTATAGATAGGAAGATAGATACAAATATATACAAGTACATATATGTGCGTGGGTATGTGTGTTTGTGTGTATGTGTGTGCATGCATAGACATAGGGAACAGGGCGAGCTGAATATGAAAGAGAAAACCTAAAAGAATTTTACTGTTGAGTGGAAGGTACTAGGAGTCAGAGAAAGGGAGAGGTAGAATATACCAAATAATCTCACATAAAAGAGGCAATAAAGAGATTTTACAGTGGAGGGGAAGAGGTGGGGAGATGAAAGGAAATTACTGAGTCTTAGTCTCATGGGTTTTGGATCGAGGAGGAAGTAACACACAGTCAATTTGGTATGGAAATCTCATCTTTACCCTGCGGGAAGGCAGGGGGGAAGAGGATACGAGAATGAAGATAATGGAAGGGACATCACATTGGGGAAAGGTATAATCAGAAGCAAATGCTCTCTTGGAGGACAGATCAAGGGAGAGAATGGAATAAATTGGGGTCAGGGTAGGACAGAGGGTAATGTGGTTAGTCTTTCACGATGTAATTGTTAAGGGAGCATTTTTCATGGCTACACATGTATTACTCGCATCAAACTGTTTTCTCAGTGAAGGTGGGTGGAGAGAGAGGAAGGGAGAGAATACGGAACTCAAAGCTTTAAACATGAATGTTAAACATTGTTTTTGCATGCAGCTGGGAAATAAGATGTACAATCATTGATGTATAGAAATCTATTCTACCCTACAGGAAAATAGAGGGGAGGGGGATAGAAGAAGGGGGGAGTAATAGAAGAGAAGACAGCCTGGGGGAAGAGGTGGGGGTTGTACACTGTCTTTAGGTGGGGGTTGGGGAGAGATGGGAAGAAAATTTGGAATTCAAGTTCTTGTGAAAGTGAATGCTGAAAATTGAACATTAAATAAATTATACATGTGTGTATGTATAGTGGTTCCATATTTTTTTAAAATAAAAAAGTATATTTAATAGGTAAAACATGCAATTCTAGAATGAGTGAGATGTGTGTGTGTTAGGCTTCAGGAAAATGTTTTGAACAATTTGAACTAAAGAGTGTTCATTAATGCAGCAATGTCATCCTAGAAGTTCTTCAGCATGAATTCTGTCCTGGGACTTTTAGTCTGTTTGTTCGTTTTGTTAGTGATTTTAATGAAGATAAAGATAGATCACTTACAAAATTTGAAGATGACAGGAAGCTGGAAAGGATAACTAAAAAATGAAATAATATTATGAAATCTAAAAATATATCCCTAGGTTTGGATAGTAAGCAAAATCTAATAGTGATGAAATAGAGTTAAATAAAGTAATGGTACCAATACAATTGAGGAAATATGTAGGTTTACCACACTGAAAAGATCTTTGGCAAGGTTGGGGAACCTATAACCTCGAGGCCACATGTGGCCCTCTATGTCCTCAAGTGTGGCCCTTTGACTGAATCCAGACTTCATAGAACAAATCCCCTTACCAAAAGGATTTGTTCTCTATGTAAAACTTGGACTCACTTAAAAGGTCACACCCAAGGACCTAGAAGGCCCTATCTGGCCTCAAGCCCACAGGTCCCCCATCTCTGATCTAGGGATGGTAGTATGCCAGAACTTTAATATAATCTGAATATTTATCTTAGGCCAAAGTGACAGAAAGTATTCATAATGAAAAGGGCAGCCTGTACTTTGACTTGACCAAACCATATTGGACATTAACAAGTTACAATTTATCCAGATTATAATAACCAGGATGATCAGGTAACTTTAAAAAAATACATCATATGAAGATCAGCTTTGATGTTGACATGACACTTTCGCTTAAATATTTAAGGATCATATTCTTGGGCCCAATGTTCAAAGGTGGAACCAAAGAGGAATGGGGAATTATAGAGAAGAAAGTCTTAGTTCCATACAAGAAATTGCTTATAATAAGAGCTCTCATAAAGTGAAATGGCTTACTTCTTTAGTGATTAAAATTATAGGTTTAGAACTAGAAGGAAATCAGGTATTATATAAACCAATTCTTTTGTTTAACAGATAAGAAAGCTGAGGTACAGAATGGGGAAATGACTTGACCAAAGTCACAGAGGTAATAAGGAGCAGAGGAAAGAGTGCAACGCAGGTCTATGACTCTAAATCCCTCATTTTTTTTTCCCACTGAAAAAATAAACTTCATGTCAGTGTAAATGTACAAAGACTAGAATAATCTTCAACTAAAACTCATTATACAGAGGAATAATGCTTTAGGGAGAGATTAGTCTAGGGTTCTTTCCATTGTAAAGATTCTAAGATTCAGGAAAATTTAAAAGTGTTCAGTCAGAAAAATTCAAGCATGCTAAGAAAAAGAAATTAGACATAGGTAAAAATTAGAGAGTTGAGTTAAGGAAAAATAAAAATTTCAGTTACAGTGATTTTTTAAACAGTCAATCTGAGCAAGTAAGAAGCAACTTCAGGAAGGTCTGAGAACACAGAAATACCCATATTAATCAAATTTTAACTAAATGCAAATAATGTTGTACAAAGATTGGTATGCTGCTTTGCAACCTTTCTGAAATGGGCTAATTTGAAAATATTTTATCTTTCTAAATGGAATAAGATTTCTTATTGCTTTTGCACCATTCAGTAGCATACCATTTAACTAGGTTTTACTTCCCCTTTCTTCAATGGTGGGATTAAAAACTATGTCATCCAGATTTGGGATTTCATCACTCACTTGATTGTACCTTAAAGCCTTAAAGTATAGCACAGAGAACTGAAAAATTCAGTAATGTGTCTGTGGTTATTAATATACTAGTATATGTGATAGGACTTGAACCCAGGTTTCTTTGGATCCTAGTCTAGTTCTCTCTCTACTATGTCAAGATGACACTTGGTTAAAAAAAAAATACACTTGTTCTTTTTTTCATTACATTTCTGCTATGCTATGTCTCTTTATCCTTATCTTTTATGTAGCGTAACACCACATGCAAAAGAAGCTTCTGTAAGGTTTTTGGATGTTGGCTGAATCAAATTCTTTCGAGTGCTTAAGATATTCCCAAATAGGACATTAGACATTTAGAGAAGAACATTAACACCTGCCATATATCAGTAATATGTTAAATGGGACCCTGGTGGCCTGAGGAAAAACATGAATGTGTTTGATTCCTATACTTTTAGGATTCAACTCTGGCACTGGAGACAACAGTATAATAAGAAAATGAGTTCAAAAGGACCTTGAGAGACCATATGGTCTATTTTCTTGCCTCAAGGTAGGTAAATGTTGAAACTATCGAGGACAGCTGATTGTTTTATAGTCTTTTAAGAGTTCACATACTCAACTATTCTTTGAGATTAAATATTATATTTAAGCCTAAGGATTTAGTTTTATCTAAGTTAAGTAATTGTAAATTATCCCAAAACCACAGACAAACTTTTTTTCTAAATTAATGTTTGCCTTGAATTCTTTAACTGTAATTGTTGGGTTCCCCAATATCATTTCTAAAATATAAATAAAGGTCTATTTTACAAAGCTGGTTTAAAATTAGAAATCAGAATGACATTAGCAACATTTATTTCCCATGATTTTTTTAACTTACTCCCAGAAATAAAAGTCTTAACTTGGCAATAGAAATAAGGAACTTATAACCAATGAACACATGAATTGTATAAATGTGATGAGAAGTGAATTTGCATCCTAAGTGTTGCCAAGCCAATTTGTGAAGAAATCATTAGTTCTATGAAAAGAATTAGCAACATGATGACAGCTAATTCTGTTAACACCATTGACATGGCCAACATTCTACTACCAAAATGGTGTTAAGGCAAATGAACTTTAAAATACATGTACATAAGAGTAGCACAAATCCAAAGAATGCTTTATATGGTTGACTTCAATTCAATTCAGTGTGCAAGAGCTAAATCTGAGATAATGGCAAGACACCCAGATCCAAAAAGTATTTTTTTAAATATAAATTTATTTATTTAACTTTTCACAAAAATTTTGGGTTCCAAATTTTCTCCCCATTTGTCCCATCCCCCCACTCCAATACGCTGAGCATTCTAATTTCCCCTATCACCAATCTGCCCTCTCTTCTATCATCCTTCCCTTCTCTTGTCCCCATCTTCTCTTTTGTCCTGTAGGGCCAGATGACTTTCTATTCCCCATTAGCTGTATTCCTTATTC
Organism: Bettongia penicillata ogilbyi; assembly: GCA_023548195.1. Classification (NCBI taxonomy): domain Eukaryota; kingdom Metazoa; phylum Chordata; class Mammalia; order Diprotodontia; family Potoroidae; genus Bettongia; species Bettongia penicillata. The sequence continues at coordinate 28,012 of JAJHZJ010000498.1, forward strand.
CTAGAAGCAAGAACAATACTCAACAGTTGTTCCTACAACTTTGAATTCCAACTTCTCCCCATCCCTCCCTGCCCTCCCATTCCCTTTGGGAAACAGGAAATTCAATATAGGCCATATCTGTGTAGTTTTGCAAATGACTTTGATAATAGTCATGTTGTGTAACACTAACTATATTTCCCTCCATCCTATCCTGCCCCCCATTGTTTCTATTCTCTCTTTTGATCCTGTCCCTCTCCGAGTGTATTTTGTAGTGGATATGTAGTCTGTGAAGGAAGTTAATTCTAGAAGTAGGTATTTAGGCCATATCTGCATACAAGTACTAGTTGAAACTGTTAGAAAAATGAAATAATTAAAGAAGATGATGTAGAGAGGAAAAAGTGTGAGACAAGGGTAAGACCCTTGAGAAGATCTACACTGAGGGATTTGGAGAAAGATCTCTAAAAGGATATAGTAGAATTAGTCACAAAGGATGAACCCTTTTGAAATCATGGAGTAACATGCCTTGTGACTGAAAGTAGAGTGTTAGAAAGAGTCCTCTTGCTTAAAGAATACTGAGTAAAAGTACATATTATCAAATTAGCAAATAATTGGCAATTTCTAATTGGGGATAACTGCATACCATGCATACCCAAGGAATCTATGTAATGACATATTACATTATTTATAAGATTATAGACTTAGGGGTTGGAAGGATCTTAAAAGAATGGTCTAATTCTTCTGTTTTGCAGATGTGGAAATGATTTGTTCACTATTACAAAACCAGTCAACATTGGAGGTAGGATTTGATTCCAAGTCTTCATTACTCTAAATCCAGTGTCTTGTCTCTTGTTACCCCCTGCCCCCACATCTGATAAGTTTGCTATGTAAACATGCGCCTAAACTCTCAACAGCTCAGGTAATTCTCTAAGGCTGCTTGTTAATTACAGCTGCACGTCTGATTATTATTGATGGAAGGAGTTTCTGCATTAGAAGTTCCACATACATATACAATTACAGGACTGTATTTACCCTTCCAAATTAAAAGTATAAAACAAATTGAGATATAGAAAATATAAATATGATGAATAATGCAAATATCATATTTTTGTCTTTGTAGGAGCAAATTTTTTCTCTTTATTGGGGCTAGTAATATCATGTATTGATTCAAACATTCATAAACTTTGGGGAGGTGTTTGGAATTATGCTATGAAGCTGACATGTTGAAGTTTTAATTTTTGAAGAACTATTTATACATAACACAAGGAATTTAGGCATAATTAACTGACCCCAAACGCAGAAATTGTTCTTCTTGTTGTTCAGTTATTTAGTCAAACCCAACTCTCCATGACTTCATGAACCACAGCAAACCAGGCCCTTCTAGCTTCCACTATCTTTCAAAGTCTTTCCAAGGTCGTATTCACTTTTTTCCATGAAACTATCTATTCATTTTATCCTCTGCTGTCCTCTTTTCCTTGTGCCTCTAATCTTTCCAAATGTGTATCACTGTATTCGGCTTGGCAGGTGTAATGGTAATTTAAATGGGGAGATCTTTCATATTCATTAATAAGCTCATGTGCCTTATCTGGGTCACATGGAGGTCTGAGTTGCATGAGTCTGAATCGCAAGGAGCCTGTGGTGGGAGGAGTTTGCTGAATGGATAGAACAAGAAGTGTAGATCTGGAGCAGAGCTAACTGGAAGTTAGTGATGACAGCCTTCAGAGCTAGGAAGGATACAGCCAGCTGGCTAGCAGTGGGTGAAAGAGCTTGTTTGTGATTTTGTTTAAGAGAGCCTAATTGTGATTGGTTTAATGTAGCTGGTTTGTGGGAAGCCTAGCAGAGGGAAGACTTGGGGATGGTGTTGCTTTTGTATATAGATTTTTGTTGCTGTGATGGATTTGGCTTTCTGGAGTCTGAATAAATGTTTTGGTTCTGCCTTCCATGTGGAGAGTCTGTGGTATTTTGTGATTCAGAATTGCACCGGGATATTCATGGCCACAGTAGGGTCTGGGAATATAGCATTAATGCTACAAATGGTGATGGGGATGAGATCACAAAATATCAGACCTCTATTTGGAGACAAAAAGGTAGAGGAAACAGAGGAAGAATTGGATGTCCCAGGGTGGGATACTTTGCTTACTCCTCTCTGGCAAGAAAATGGGCTAAAGGTATAAGCCTCTGTGGAAACTGGGAATGTAGGCTACAGAAGGGAGAACCCAGAGACATAAATGTTTGCAGGGAATACCAATAAAGCCAGAGAAAGAAATGGCAGGGGTGTGTAGGAGAGGCTGGATCTTGCTAACAAGCTATTGAACTGTATGTAAAGGCAGAGACAAACAGCTGAGGAGGTCTCAGATAGAAAAAGAGTTGGCTGGTTTGCAGGAGAGTCCTTTGGGAGAGGAAGCTGAAGAATGTCAGGTGGTGGAAGAGGGAGCTATTGTTGATTTGTCTCAAATGAGGCAACAAGTAAACAAGGGAGAGGTGCAGCCTTTGCACAGACCAGGAGGATGTGTGGGAGGAGAATGACACAGGTGAGGAGGCTGAGGTTTGGTCAGAACTAAGAAGGAAGCAGGAGAATCAGGGGCCCCCACAGGGTTTGAGGAGGTAGTTGAGGATTTTATTTAGCAGGAAGTCACAGAAGTTTTGAGTTGGTTCCCTCAAAGGAAGGGAGAATCACTGGACAGTGAGAATCAGTGAAAAAGATAAATTTCCTTGAGAGAGAAGAGTAAATAGCCAATGGATTCTGAATCAGAATAAACTGATAAGAAAAGAATTGTTTACTGCTCTATTGAGAACAGGTAGATTTTGGAAGAATAGATGGCATTCCAACTAACAACCTATATAAAACGTACCGAGGAAAGAAGCTTGATTTTAGACTAAGATGAGATGAGAACTGCCCCTGTAGATCCTCCTGAACCATTGTATCCAAGTTCCTCACAGCGGCTGGGGGAATGGGATGCTGGCTGAGCTCTAGCTCAGACCAAAGAAACAATACCTCTAGCCAGAATATGACCCCAAAACTGCAAGTTAGAAAAGAGCAAACACTAGTGAATGAGTCTGTGGTAGTGGGTTCATGGACTCCAGTAGCATGGCTGACCCTATATCTACCCTGCTTCTGGCTATTTTCTCCTTGTTTCTTTTCTGGCTTTTTGTCTGTTCACCTTGTTTGTCAGATTTGTTTTTTGCAGGTTCAATACCCTCTACCTGCAGATGCCTGATTGCTTAAGCTGGATGTCACCCACTTTCCAATGTTATGTGTCATCTCTGGACTTGAAGTCAACCAAACCCTGGATACCAGCTAAAGAACGATCTCTCAAATGGAACCTCTTGGGGCAGAGACATCTCTATGTCCAATTTCAGCAAGAAGTAGCTATGGAAGAAGAGACCTTTGGTCCTTACCATAAGATTTGGAGCCCCATTCATTCTAGAGGGGAATTATGTGGTGTTTGTACTCAAGCCCCACCTTCAGATGTTTTATGTGCTCATTTTGTGTGATCCCTGTTATATGTTGTAAAATTCTATTGACACCAGTTGCCTAAGATATGGCTTTATTTGCTTATTTTCTGTTATCCCTGTTAAAGTTCTATTGATATCAGTTGCCTCACCAACCTATGTAATGAATATGAAACATCTTGGAGCGGCATGTAATGGTAATTTAGGGGTAGCTAGGTTGTACAGTGGATAGGAGGACCTGAGTTCAAATCTCACCTCAGACACTTGACACTCACTAGCTGTGTGACCTTGGGCAAGTCACTTAACCCCAATTGCTTCATCCTGGGTCATCTCCAGTCATCCTGATGAATAACTCGTAATCCATAATAAGGATTCAGATGACTCTGGAGGAGAAGTGAGGCTGGTGACATGCACAGCCCTCCCTCATTCAAAAACAAAGTCAAATGCAAGTCATGTCATATCAATTCTCTGATGACATGGTCTTCTTTGGCAACGAAGGATGAACACACAAAAAAATGGTAATTTAAATGGAGACATCTTTCAAATTCATTAATAAGCCCATGTGACCTAATTGGGTCACATGGAAACCTAAGTTACATGAGACTGAGGCACATGGAGCCTGTGGTGGGAGGAGATTGCTGAATGAGTGGAACAGAAAGAGGCAGAGCTAGAAGAGCTGAGAGGAAGTTATTCTTGAAAACAGTCAGAGCTGGGAAGGATGAAGGTGGCTGGCTAGTGTGAGGAAAAGAGTTGTGATTTTATTTAAGAGAGGTTGCTTATGATTTTTTAATGGAGCTGGTTTGTGGGAGGCTAACAGGGCAAAGGTTCAGGGATGGTTTTGTTCACTGCATTGTTACTATTTATAGATTTTTGTTGCTGTGATGGATTTGGCTTTCTGGTGTCTGAATCAGTGTTTTGCTTTTGTCCTCCACGTGGAGAGTCTGTGGTATTTCATGATTCAGAATTATACCAGGATATTCATGGCCACATTTGGCTCTATGAATATCACAGTGGAGCTACAGCAGTTTACCAAACTCATGCGGCTCACAAAAAACACATAGTATATGTTTAATGAGGGTTTTTTCATTCATTTCACAGAGTTGGTTTTTCTAGTATGCTATTTTTTCCTAATGATTATCTTTATGAGAATTATTATTGGTCCACATATTTGAGATGTAAAATAATGAGTTTTAATGAGATTTTGGCAGTGGGTCTGGATGAAAGACAATATAAATTGTCTTTTTTTTGTTATGTTTACATGTAGTTTTGTTAGAAACTGTGCAGACAAAATATTATAGGATTTGCTTTTATGTGTTTATTAGTTTTTATGATTGTGTCCCATCCCCCCACACTTCCCCCTACCCCCCATCAATTCCCCCCACCCCACCTCATAATGTATACCACTGAATGGTGTAATGAATAAGAGGTAGATGTGTTCAAGCTCTGATTTTGTTGCTTACTAGCCTTATGATTGGGCAAGATACTTCACCATAGGGACTTCATCTTTCATATAAGGAGGATTGAACTATATTGTCAAAATATTCAACTCCAATTTTACTATCCCTTATACTGTCACAGATACAATGAACTAGCTCTTTGAGCTTAACAAATAATATCATTTTATAGGTGTAAATTAAATAAAACAAACTACATTTTTTTTTGTAATTCACAAGAGCATTAACACAGAAATGAAAGGATAATACATGTTTAGGTGATAATCTGTTAGGTTATAAAAAGAACTATGCTGCAAAAAGATTTCACATGATCATTAGAAACCTGTAACTACAGAATACACCATATGGAAGTGTGTTGTGTTACTCTGATGTTCACTTTTATTGACATGAGATAAAGTAAATTTTCATAGTTTCTTTTGAGAAATGCTTTACCGTTGCTTTTAAAACAACAATTTCGTTTTTCATTGTAGCGCTTACCAGCAGAACCCTCTCCTATATTTAATGTGTATCTGTGGTTTATTGATGATTTTATATTATTTTTTAAAATCATGGGCATTTCCCCTTCTACATTGAAACTCCCCTTCTAGCCATAAAATATAAATAAACAAAAAATCCAAAAGAGAAATTATGTCCAACTATGTATGTGATATTCTGTCCTGAGAGTCCTCCTCCCTGCCTTGTGAGAAGGTACGATTTATTTTCTCTTCCATAGAGGAATTTTTTCTAGATGAATATTTTCCATTCCTCAGAGTTCAATTTCCTTTCAGTTATATTTTATTTCTATTAGGATGGTCATATTGTATAATGTTATCTGGGTTCTATTTATTTAGGGTTAGGGTTCAGTTCATACAAATCTTCTAGTGTGTGTGTATAAATATATACACACTTACGTATGTCTGCCTGCATGTATATATATATATATATATACACATATATATACATATATATATATTACTTGTGTACATGCATATTTGTATGTGTATATGCATGCTTACCCAGTAATACTATATACAGTATGTAATTCTTTTGAAAACCATTCATATCTTTTGATTACTTATCAATTAGATAATTACTCAGCTTTATAAAGTTAATTCAACTTTCTATGTATTTTAGACACCAAACTTTTATCAGTGATATTTAATGTAAATAGCTTTTCTCTCTACTGTATTTCTTCTTATTCTACACTTATAATTTTTCTTTTATTTTGGGCAGTCAAAAGTTTTTCTTTCTTTGGTTAGGAATTTTTCCTTTTTCCTCATTTTTCCATCTTTCGTTAGGAATTCTCCCCCTAGTTATAATTGTGAAAGGTACTACTATCTGTCACTCTCTCTTCTAGGATTTTTGTTTGGTAGTTTGCATTGTTTTATGATTTGAATTTGTATATTTTGAGTTCACTCTGATACAACATGTGAAATTTTTTGCCTGTTCATTTTTTTTTTGCCTTTCCCAGAAGTCCTTGTCTTGCCCAGTAATTTTTGATCTATTGTTCATCAAATATTAGATTGTCTTCAATTCCCTTTGACTTTTTTGAAATTTTTGAATCCATTATCTGATCCACATTGCTGTTTAATCTGCTAACATATAGATAAAATGATTAACATTTTATAAAAGCTGGCTGTCTGACAATGCTATGCCCTCTAATTTTGTAGTTTCTTTTTCTTTTTCTTAAGATTCTAGAAGTATGGTCACTCCAATGAAAAAGATAATTTTTTCTACTTCTAAAAGGTATTCTACTGATAATCTGATTTATATGACCCTAAATATGTAATTTAATTTAGGCTCTATTGCGATTTTTTATTGTGCTGGAATTGTTCAGACATTCATGAATATTTCTCCACCAACTTGTCTTTAAACTTCCTTCAATATTTTATACTTTGGTTTAATTTTTTACATTTATTAATAATTAAACAACTAAATAGTTATCTCTTTGTAAAGATTGTGAATATAAATTTATTATCATTCTCCCTTTTCATTTTATAGAACTTGCATATGTGTTGTGTATTTGTTTTTAGGCAAGAAATATCCTTAGATCTTTTAATCACTTGAATTAGTTCAATTCCTTTTTTCTAAATATATCATAGTCTAAAATGAGCGCATATATCTTCCCTTTGTGAATGCGTTAGATATTGTTTTCCTGTCTTACTGATTGAGGTAGCATTTCTGTTGTTATCCAGCCATTTTTCAGTTACCTCTAACTCTTCATGACCACAGGCAGGGTTTTCTTGGCAAAGATACTGGAATGGTTTGCCATTTCCTTCCCAACATTTATGGAACTATATAAAAAAGAGTGTATGGAAGAAACATGTTTATCCTACTACAGTATTGGAACCACTTCTGATATTTCCCTATTATAAGAAAAGTTAATCTTTATCACACACATACGTACATATATATACACATACATGCATACACATACATGTATACATACACATATATACATATATATTATTTGGCTCTCAAAGAAAAACATCTTCCAAGTCTATGTTAATTTTTGTGATTTTAATGTAAATTAATGTTGTTTTTGTCAGACTTTTTAGAGTATATGAAATTGTCTGTTGTATATAATTGTTCATATAATTAAATATTAATATAATTAATGTTAATTAATATAACATTAACATTAATAACATTAATATAATTAATGTTAATATAATTAAAATAATTGTTTATATAATTCAATATTAGTTTTTTCTTAATGTTGAACCATCCTTGCATACAACATTTTTAAAAATAAAATTTTTAAATAGTATTTCATTTTCTAATTTTATTCCTATAATGTTATTTGGATGATTTTATTTATTTTTTCATTATTATTGATTAGTGGAAATTCTCTATATGTCAATTCTTTATGTTTTCTCTCTTGCGTGTTAGGATCACAATTTTCTCAAAAAAATTAATTTGGTAGAGTACATTTTGTCTTTATTTTTGAGAAATTAGTTATAACATAGTTATTGAATGTTCTTCAGGTGTTTGATGAAATTAATTTATATTCTACTGTCCACATCACATACAAATGCAGAAACACACATTCACTCTCACATGCTGGCAATATCTTTGGCTTGCTCAATTCCTAGGTGAAGTATTTTATATTTTTGCTAAATCTCATTTTTTCTTTAAGTCTCAGTTTTTCTGGCATATTATTATATACAACAACTGTTGGCTTTTTAAATTTTTTTTTGGTTGTGAATTCAAAGGGTTTATTATTGTTTTTTCATTGGGAATTTAATTTTTTTTAAATATTTTTCATCAGATAGTCTAATGTTTTATTTATTATTTTTAAAGATAATTTAACAGTACTAATTTTTTTTAAGTTTTAAATGTCTTTTTGTCCTATAGTATCTAGATTTCTTGTTTTATATTTGTTTAATGTTGCTGTGTTGCTTAAATTTAATCTAAGTTACATATACATTTCATATGTTTTATTTTTCTATTTTGTTTATATTAATTTTTTAAAGAAATATATTTTTGTCTAAGTATTTTATTAATTGCATCCTGAAAATTTTGTGTTATTTCATTGCATCATTACATTTAACATAACTATTATATGCACATTTTGTTCTTTATTTAATGATTATTCAATATTTCATTAATTTCTGTTTAATTCTGTCCCCTTTGTTCATATTTGATTTGTTTATTATTAATTCTATTGCCTTATGACCATAAGAGAACATATTTTTATGACATATGTGCTGTTTTAAACATTTGTTTGATTCCTTTATAAGCTACTACATAACCAGTTTTGGAAAGGTGCAATAAATGGCCGAATTTTTATTATCTATATAATGTATCCAACACTTCAATCAACTCTGTATCATTTTGCTCATTTTTGTTGGATTTAGTCAACTCTAAGGTTGGAATATTAAAGTCTCCTACAATCTTTGTAGTACACTAAATGTCTTCTTGATTTGTGCTTAGCTTTTGCTTTTCTTATAAATACTAAAATAATAAACTTTGTCATATGGTACATATTCTGTCTTTTGTAAATTGACTATGATTTCTTTAAATGTAATACAAAGTACTTGACTATATTTCCTGACCTTACTACTTTTTGTTGATGCCTCATGTGAGGTCATGACAGGTTCTGTACTTTACCTACCCTTTTTCACACGGTGCACGTGTGTATGATCAGAATGTGTTTCTTTTATGTAGGGAGTTGCTGACTTTGCAGTTGTACTAAGCTCTACAACCTTCAACAAAAGATAGTAAAATTAGACATAAGCAAAATAATATATTTTTCCGTACCCATTTTTAGCCTTTCCCTGCTTAAGAGAAAGGGGGAAGTTTTAAGTTTTTCATCAGTTTTGTGGAGTAAAGATCGATCATTGAATTAATTTGAGTCGTCAGTTCTTTAAATGTTGATTTTATTTACATTATTGCAATCATTGAGCCTATTGATTTCTTAATTCCTGTAACTTCATTCTGCATTCATTAGTGGCATAATTCCCAGATTTTTTAAATCCTGCTTTTATTTAGTGTGTGTGTGTGCGTGTGTGTGTGTGTGTGTGTGTGTGTGTGAGAGAGAGAGAGAGAGAGAGACAGAGAGACAGAGAGACAGAGAGAGAGAGAGAGAGAGAGAGAGAGAGAGAGAGAGAGAGAGAGATAACGTTAATTCGCTTAGTTATCCTCTAGGGGAAAGGAACTGCTTTGGAAGCTTTTATTTTTATTTTAACTTAAATATAAAATGAGTAAGGAAAAAATGAACTTGCCATGTTCCACGACAGACCATAAAAAAGGACTAAATGTAAAAGAATACATTTCCATTTCAAGAAAACCTATGTAATAAATACTGCACATTCGTTTCAAAGCTGCCTAGCTTTTCTTTATTTCCTTGTTGGCTTTCTTTTATTCTCTGTGCAATTTGTACCTTATTTACACCTACCTCCTCCTCCCCAAAGGCTTCAATCTACTGTGGATGTATTTGTATATCAAATATATATGTGCATGCGTATATTTATAGATTGCTATGTGTATGCATGTGTGTATATGTGTATGCATATGTATACATACACACATAACTATTTATAAACATACACATTTTTATCATAGTGTTCTTTTAATATTTGTGTTTCTTTCTGTCACTGACTTCCTTGGCATACATGTTCACTACCAGGATCACTGAGTCCAAGACTTTAAATATTTCTCACAATACTCAAAACTATTTCCTGTGATTGTTCATGCACTTCACAGTTGCACTAAAAGTATATCAGTTTGGTTGTTTGGCCATGGACCCATCAACATTTATTAATTCTATTTTTTCTTCAGTTTTCTTTGACAATTTGTTGGCTGTGAGGTAAAATCTCAGAGTGAACTGGTTTAATTAGTATTTCTCTTATTGTGCATGACTTGAAGTATTTTATATATTTGTTATCACTTTGGTTTATTCTTTCTATCCTTTGATCACTTATCTTTTTTCCCCATAATTTCTGAATCACCTTGTTTTGTTTCTATATCAACTGGTTTTACCACACACACACACACACACACACACACACACACAGGGGAGGGGTGGTTGTATATCTGTGTGTATGTATATTTAGCATTGCCAAGAGCATCAAAATCATTTTATTAAAAGTCTGTCTGCTTGTTATCTGGTCCTCCATTGAAATCCCCAGGCTCTTCATGTTTATATGGAAATATACAATTTAACACAAATCAGGCCCAAGTAGGGGAGCATGTTTTTTCCCTTAAGTAAGCGTCAATTCCAATCCTTATCTCCAAGCCTATTCCCCTCAGTTACAAATAGTCACACAAGGCCCTTCCACTGATCCACCATCTTTATTTCCAGACAGGCTGACTGGCAGTAGGAAGTTGCTGACCATCTAATAAGTTTGAATCACGGGCATACACAAGTGGGGTAGTAATACATATTGCAGGACGTGAAAACAATCAAACCTGAAGTCCCAGGACATGACATGCGGTGTTGGGAGCCTCAGGCAAGAGCTGCCTTCTGAAATCTGCTACTGCAGGAGATTTCAACAAAATAACAGCAGAGACCTTGGTTAACAACGCTTTGGGCTTGCTTGGGTCTGGGGGTTCTTTTTGCTTATTTTGTTTTGTTTTTTCCATTTCCGTTCTGTGTCGTTAATTGTATTTCAGGGAGGAAATCAAAAGAAAACAAAACAGATTTGTACTTGCTGCTGCTGCTTCCGGCTTCATTTGGTAGCAGCTTTTGGCTGCAACTGTTTGAAAGGCAAGACCAGCCTCTGCTTTGAACCTGGACAACAATTGTAAGTGTGACAGAGCTCAGAGTAGCCCTAGTGGCCGTCTATTCCAAAACCTTCACTTTACTAATGAGGTCACAAGGCCCAGAGAGGTTACAAGGGAATTTACCACGGCCACACAGCTAGTTGGTATTTGAGAAAGGATTTGAGCCTAGGTCTTCTCTAACTCTACGTCCAGTACCATAGGCAGTGTGCAAGACTTGTTAAAAAGATGAATCCTAAATCTCTTGGCTTTTCCGTTTCACATGTTGACATTCATTAAAATGAGCAATGACTTTCCATGTGGGAACAGTAAAGCAAGAAGACTCTGCATGTTCTGGCAGCACAGAGACCTCTTCATCTGCTTTCTTGGTGCATTTTATTTTTATCCTGTTCATTTATCTTTGTGGGATTCTCTTCATTTTTCTCCAATTCTTGGAGGCTCTGCCCCCTTCAACTCCAAATGTTCTCTTTCCATCAGTATGTGTTTTTTTATCTTATCTATTTTTTAACTTATTCCATTCTTTCCTATATATTCCACTTTGGTCAATCCACGTTGTTTTTGAGAAATGGAAGAGGAAAAACAGTCCTACCTTCAGTATTAGTGACTTTGACTTCCAGTGGAAAGGAACATGATGACCTCAGACTTCTGATAGGGGAAACGATTCTCAGGAATCGTTGTTCAATGTGACAGGTTCCCTCACCACTAAGTTTTTTTTTCTTCCTAGTGCCTGAGAAATAATAAATTATGACAACTAGCATGTCCTAAGTCCATTAAGATTATTAAGTTTGAATCTCTTGATCGATTTTTAAGTGGTTATTGAGGAAAATTATTAATATAATGCCTTCCTGAAATTATTAATGTAATGCTATAGCATAATTTACCCAAATCACTGAAAATAGATACCAGCACCATGATAGGCAATTGATGTAAGGGAAGGACTTTGCAAAATTACATATATATTATAGTTAATATTATTATTAATTCTAAAACCAAATCTGCTTAACCACACACATGCATGTATAGATATGCATATATAATGCATACGCACATATGTAACAGTTTTGTATGTGTGTACATATATACAATATGTACATGTAATATGTATGAAGGTGTATACTTGTGTGTTTGCATGTGACTTACTGTTACAAAAGGACTCAAGACAAGTAATCTCACCTCTCTAGGCCTTGGTTTCCTTTTCCATAAAATCAGGAGTTTTGACTATATGGATTCTTCAGAACCTTACAGCTCTAAATTGTGACATAAAGCATAAAGACATTTAAAAAAAAGATTTGCAAGGAAGTACCTATAAGACATGGAAACATGGGATGGGAGATAGCAGACCTATGCTTCAGCTCTAATTAAATCACTTTCTATATACAAGGACATGAAAATTCACTCAAACTCTTTGGGTCTTCATTTCATCTGCTAAATATACCAGATGATCCATAAGTCTACTTCTAGATTTTACTTTTAAGGTATAACATGTGTTTTTTGTTTTTTTTTTTTTTAATGCTACAGGAATAATGCAGGCAACCAATGTGAGAGTTCAAATGACAGAAAGATGAATTTCAAAGAGAACTGTCAAATAAAGCTTCAGCAAGAAGATAAAATCTAAGTCGGGACCTGAAGGATAAGTAATATTTTGATAGGCATAAAGGGGGACATCAGGAGACTTCCTGCTTAGCTATCCTTAGCAATATCATAATTATCACTTGAAATTTCATTACCCCACAGCTATTTGAAATGAGGAACATAATAATATGTCTATCCCTAATTTAACTCATCAGGCAATGGTCTTGGATAAAGGAATACTAATGAATCAAGTGACTTGATGGAAAATAAAACTTTCTCCCATTAAAAGAGAAAGATTTCCTTGTTTAAAAACTGACTCATCCTTTAATAAAGACAATAATAAGAACAACTTCAACCACTCTCTTAGCACTCTCAACCATTTAGCAGTACTATCTAATAGGTTTCCTGTTAGTTTGACTGGGTTAGTTTTTCCATGAAATGTAGGGAAGTCATTCCCAAGATTTGAGTGGTTAAAAGGCTAGTACTTGAGGCATTAATGCAGTTTCTCTAAATTTTAAGAGGGCAACCCACAAGAAGTCAAGGCCACTCTAATATGATGAATGTTTCACTTTGTGGTAAAAACTTTGTTATGTTTTTAAAAAAACAACAACATTATCATATTGTTTTAATCTAGCTATTGTTCAAAACCAGAACATGATGTGTGAGTTACAGAGACACTCCAAGAAAGCTTGAAATGACTGAAAAGAATACTCAGGTTTTGTTTTGGGTCTACCCAGGTCTTGGGTCTACCCAAAAAGTTTGTATTTTGGGTTATCCAATAGTTTTTGTTGTATTGCATGTTTATACTTACCTTGTGATAAACATCTCAAGTTGAACATTTTACCTGGAAACTATTCTTTTTTTTAGAAACTGCCTAGCTGCACACATACAGACCAATCAACTGTTTGTCCATATACTCTCATTAAACTCTACATATTAAAACTCCAAAAGATAAGAGAAGGAGCTTCAGCTTTGTCTGACATTCTCTTTCATTCTCCCTTCTTATCTACTTGCCTTCCTTCTTTCCTTCCTTCCTTCCTTCCTTCTTTCCTTCCTTCCTTCCTTCCTTTCTTATTTATTTTTAGTTTTCAACATTCCCTTCTATAAGATTTTTAGTTCTAAATTTTCTCCCCCTTACTTCCCTCTCACCTCCCCAAGCCAGTATACAATCAGATATACACTCTACATATACATTCATATTAAAGATGTTTTCATATTGGCCATGTTGTAAAGAAGAAATAAAATCAATGGGAGGAACCATGTAAAGAAGAAACAAATTTAAAAAGAGAGAGCAAATAGTATACTTCAGTCTACATTCAAACTCCATAGTTCTTTTCTGGATGTGGACAGCATTTTCCATCATGAGTCTTTTGGGTCTGTCTTAGATCTCTTCATTACTGAGAAGAGCTAAGTCTTTCAAAACTAGTCATCACATAATTTTCCTGTTACTGTATGCGATGTTCTCCTGATTTGACTTGCCTACTCAGCATCGGTTCACGTAAGTCTTTCCAGGTTTTTTTGAAGTTCTCAGCTCTTTCTTCTGCCAAATGACTTAATAAAGTTCTTGATTAAAAACCTTTTCTGGTTGGAGTTTGCTCTCAACTGAGAATCAGTGCTCTCTTCTGACCCAACACATTCATCTGACCAAGAGAATATTTGCATTGAGACCACAGAGTCTGCATCTACTGTGAAGTACTGCTGAATCTTCACTCTCTTTTGTTTCAGTTTATTAAATTCTCCTATTAAATGTTGCATGATTTCTGAATGCTTCACTTCTTGATGTCCATTTGACCAGCCTGACTGATGACCTAGAAAACCCTCAAATTTGCATAGTTTGGGGGAAAAAAAGTTTGATTCTTTTACTTATTTAATTCTCAGAACAACTTGATGAGTATACTTTAGAGAAGAGGCACATCAACGGGAGGTCCTTGAACTTGTTTTAAACAAAAAAAATGTATTTCAATATAACTGCTTTCCTTTGTATATATATTTGAAAATAAAGCATGTTATATTTATTTTTAAAAAAAACCATTATTCTGAGTGTGTAGAGCCACTGTTGTGGAGAAAAGGCATTTAGTCCCCTGAACTCTCCCCAAACACTTTTAAATAATGTCATAAAATATTGTGAAGCTACAGGACTCACAAAAGGACTGGGTGAAATAATTGACCAAAGACAACTTAAAAGGTTGGCAGGGAATGTCTGTCACTCCAGGTTGAAAGTGGAGAGCAATCCAGTGCAAGCCACACCAACACAGACCAGGCCTCAGTAAATCAGAAGCAGTCATTGGAAAGCAGCTGCTTCTGGAGTTCTCACTCTATTCAGGATAAGGAGGTCAAACAAATGATCAGAAGGAGACTACAGGGATTTATTTGCTTGTACTGAGGCAGGACTCTGTTGCTTTGTCCACACTCAGGATCAGGACCTCAGGTCTCCCTGGAAGTCCCAGGGGGAGGAAGAACACTGGCATAACAGAGATTATGGCCAAAGTGGAGGGAGGCCCCTCATCACAGTTCCAGGGCAGAAAAGAATCTTCGTGGTCACTCACAGACAAGAACACTGGCCTAGAGAGTAATAAACCCATCTCTCTTTGGATCATGCCACCTCTCAAAACTCATCTCCAGTTGTGAATAGAGCATATCCTGCCAACTCTTCCAAATCAATACGTCTAAAATTCAGATTTTTCCTCAAAGCTGCTTATTTTGACATCATTATTTCTGTTAGCATGACCATTTATCCAGTCTCTCACAGTCATTCTTTGACTATCATTTATTTGCTTCTTCCCTTCCCAATCTAAACTTAAAGCATCCATAAAAATGATTATCCAAATTCCAAAACAAGCAAACATATAAAATCCTTCTTCAATGCCATATGGCTACTTTATCATTTCTCTACTTCAAAACTGTCATCAATTCTACTTCTTCATCCTTTCATGCATTCTGTCCTCAACTCCCCTTCTCTTCTCCTCTCTTGTCTTGCCCTTGTCTTCTCTTCTTTTCTCATTTTTTCTTTTTTATTTCCATGAGATACAATAGTGCCTCACACATAATGGGTCCTTAATTAATAAAAAACTTCTTTCCTTCCTTCCTTTTTTCCTTCACTCTCAGTGTCCTAATATAGGAGTATAGCACCACAATTCTGGACAACTAAAATAACCTTGAAGCACATTTAATAAGTTCTCTCCTCCCTTCCCTCATCTTTCTCTAATTCAATCCATCCTGGATACTACAATCAGGCTAATCTAGTTTATGAACTAATACATGCACACATGTATTCATACTGTATATATATATGTACATATATACCCATATACATATATATGTTTATATAGTTATTACTCCTCTTTTGCTCAATCATCCCATTCCTTACCAATCCACGTCCAAATTCTATAGACTGTTATTTAAATTATCCATAATCTTGTGCCATGTCCCACTTCCAATCTTACTCCATTCTGTAGCTATGTGTCAGAAAAATCAGATTTTTTTACCATCTTCTCTACATGCCTTCTTCTACAAGCTTCTTCATGCAGCTTTATAGGTTAGGAACTCATTTGTAGAGATGAAGAATAGAATTACATAAAGAAGTGCTAGACTTGCATGTGGGAAAAACTGAGTTAAATCCCACTTCAGGTGTTTACTAACTTTGTGATCATGGGCAAGATAATTAGCCTCATTTAACTTGGGACTGGGGAAGAGAGAGGGCACAGGTGATATCAAAAATATCACCTAGTATTGTTTAACACAGTTTTTCTTGGTGCTTTGCATAATTGTAAATGTATAATAGGAATGATATATCTTGAATTCTTAATGAGTTTGAGAGGGGGTGTCGTCAGACAGAGAATATGAAATAGGAATTAGTAATAAAATTTTAAAAGAAAAGAGAGTATATAATGTGAAAACAGTGTAATTTGCAAGAACTGGGAATAGCTGCATATAATCAAAATGATTTGTCTATGAAATAATGTTTGACATAAAATGACCTTCATATTGTGGCAGTTTTGCTACATGCCTGGTTTAGGTCTCATCTTCCTGCTAAGCCCAAATGAGAATATAGCAACAAATGTTCCTTATGGAGTGACTACAGCCTATCCCTAGATTCATTTGCCACCTGTACAGACCCAGTCCAACAACAACTTCTATTTCGTTGGACTGCCAATGTGGGTAAGACCTTAGGAGCCACTCCCAGCACAACAAATTGAAGAACTCTTTTAAATATGTCATTTTTCTGAAGGAATACATTTTCATTTCCAGAACATTCTGTTAAATAAGGTTTTATGGGTTACAGTAGCAATACAAACGCTCTGGAGGACAGCAACACATTTGGGGACCTAATTTTTAAGCTTTGCTAAGGACCTAACATGGCCCTGTCTGGCTCCTGTGAGGTCACTAAATGAACAGAGTTTCTCACAGGATCCTAAATTAGAGTGTGAATTGATGGAAAGAAAAAAAAATATCTAATACTTCTTCAAAATTTTATTTTGTATGAGCTCTGCACTTTATAATATGGGACATAAGAATTGCTAGTGGACTAACTCTATAGGTGTAGGAAATAAATCTCTTGACTGGCTCTCTTGAAGTAGATGGTCTGCAGTTGCTGATCACATAAAGAATTTCTAGTTTAAGTAAGTCACCAAGAGCTTTGTGTGGCTCAAGCACATTATATCAAAGAAGTTTAAGGGAGAGTGAAGTCTGCAGGCTTTGTTTTACTTCTATAGTCCATCTTATTGTAGTTCCTGGAGTCTCATATAGATGCTAACTGCAGCTGAAGTGGGAAATTGGTTAGGAAACAGAACATAGAAAAACAAGATAAAATTAAACTTAGGCTATTTTTCTGAAGCTTTACAACATGATATTGAGGATAAATTATCACTTTAGAACACTTTACCCAAATAGGGAAGCCATTCAGCCCAAACCATTTGTTAGACATGAGATGTCATCTATAATTGTCCCTTCGTAGACATTAGGCTGGGGGCGGAGCCAAGATGGCAGAGTAGAAAGTCTCATATCCTCTAGCACTTCCCCCACAGCCCCATAAAATACCTGTAAAAAAAATGGCTCTCAACAAATTCTAGAGCAGCAAAAGCCACAGCAAAACAGAGCACAAGAGGTTTCCAGCCAAAGGTAACCTGGAAGGCTGACAGGAAATGTGTATCTCACAGGATGCTGAGCAGAGCAGAGCCCAGCCCTGGTCATGCAGCATTGGGAGGAACAGGACCTGAACAGACCTCCAGGGCAGAGTTCCCAGCAAGGACGGTCCCAGATAACTCAACCCACAAGCGACAAAGAAACCTCCAAAGGTCAGTGGGAGGGAGGGATTTCCCAGCAGGGCGAGGGGGAAACAGGGTTCCTGATGGCAGCAACAGTATCAGAAGACTGCAGGAAGCTATGATGGCCAGGAAGCAACCTCGATGCCTTATCCAGGCAGTTCAGCTTAAAGTCTTTGGCTGTAGGGAGCAGCTGATCTAATCCTCAGCCCTTAGTGACTGCCTTGCCCCCATCCAAAGCCCCAGGAGAATTGAGCAGCTGAGTCCAATTTCAGCTTTGAACAGGATACTGAGGAGAGAAGGGGCACTAGGACCATTCTCTTGACAAAGGATTCAGAAGTCAAGTAATTGGCTGGCAAAATGCCCAAAAAAGGGAAAAATAAGACCACAGAAGGTTACTTCCTTAGCAAACAGGTGTCTCCTCTCATTCCTCCAGATGATGAAGAGGCTCCTGCCTCCAGCGCCTCCAAAAGGAACTTAAATTGAGTTCAGGCAATAGAAGAGCTCAAAAAGTGAGTTAGTAGCTTGCTAAAGGAGAACCAAAAAATGCTAAGGAAAATAACACCTTTATAAAGAGGTTAATTCAACTGGAAAAAGAGGTCCAAAAAGCCAATGAAGAGAAGGGACTTTAAAAAGAAGAATTAGTCAAATGAAGGAGAAGGTTCAAAAGCTCACTAAACAAAATATTTATTCAAAAGAGAGAATTGAGTTCAAGGAAGCTAATGACTGTGATATAAACAAGGTAATTAAAAAAAAAAAAACAAATGGTTGAAAACGTAAAAGACAATGTGAAACATATCATTAGAAAAACAAGTGACCTGGAGAATAGATCCAGGAGGGGCAATTTAAAAATTATGGGACTACCTGAAAGCCACAATCAAAAAAAGAACCTACACATTACCTCCCATGAAATTATCAAGGAAAACTGTCCTGATATTCTAGAACCAGAGGGTAAAATAAATATTGAAAAAATCCACAGTTCACCTCCTGAAAGAGACCCAAAAAGAGAAACTCCTAGGAATATTGTGGCCAAATTTCAGAGTTCCCAGGTTAAGGAGAAAATACTGCAAGCAGCTAGAAAAAAACAAAACATTGTGGAAATACAATCAGGATAACACAGGATCTGGAAGCTTTAACATTAAGGGATCTAAGGGCTTAGAATAGGATGTTCCAGAAGTCAAAGGAAATGAGATTAAAACCAATAGTCACCTACCCAGCAAAACTTAGTATAATACTTCAAGCAAATAAATGGTCATTCCGTGATATAAAGGATTTTCAAGCATTCTGGATGAAAAGAGCAAAACTGTATAGAAAATTTGACTTCCAAACATAAGAATCGAGAGAAGCATGAAAAGGTAAACAGGAAAGAGAAATCATAAAATACTTCCAAAAGCTGAACTTTTTATGTTCCTACATGGAAAGAAAATATTTGTAACTCTTGAGACTTTTCTCAGTATTTGGGTAGGTGGAGGGATTATTCATGCACACACACACACACACACACGTATAGACAGAGTACACAGGTTGTGTTGAATCAGAAGAGATGATATCCACAAAAAAAACAAAAAGAAAAGAAAAATTAAAGGGTGAGGGAGGAAAATAGGGGGAGGAGAAAGGGAGAAATGGAATAGGGCAGGCTATAACTCATAAAGGAGAGGAAGGAAAATCTTGTCCAATGGAGGAGAAAAGGAAGGAGAGAGTAAAAGTGAAGCTACTCTCTCCACATATTGCTAAAGGAGGGGATAACATGCTCACTAAATTTGGTATGAAAATCTATCTCATACTATAGGAAAGTAGGGGAGGAGGGGACAAGTGGGGTGAGGGGAATGATAGAAGGGAAGGCAAATGGGAGAAGGGAGTAACTAGAAATAAACACTTTTGAGAAGGGACAAGGTCAAATGAGGGAATAAAAAAACAAGGGGGCATAGAGTAGGATAGAGGATAATAGAGTTAGTGTTACACAACATGATTATTATGGAAGTCTTTTGCCAAACAACACATATTTAGTCTGTATTGAATTTCTTGCCTTCTCAGTGGGGATGGGTAGGGAGGGAAGGAGGGAGATAAGTTGGAATTCAAAGTATTAGAAAGGAATGTTGAGAATTATTATTGCATATAACTGGGAAATAAGAAACACAGGTAATGGGGTATAGAAATTTATCTTGCCCTACAAGAAAACACAGAAGATGGGGATAAGGGAAGGGTGGGATATGATAGAAGGGAGGGTACCAGGAAAGGGTAATCAGAATGCAAGGTATTAGGAGGTGGGGGGAGGGGATAGATGGGAAGAAAAATTGAATATGCTACAAAATGATGTAAAAGCAATTACTATTAAAACAATTGACTGAATTAATTACTGAGACTAAATCAGAGTCATCCTTAGTTTGGAGAAAAGAATTTTAGTCTAAATTTCCTAGAGGCAGGTAACCTCGGATAAAATTTAGCATTGATGGAAAAGTTAAGGTTTTAATGGTAAATTCGATTTTATGATTGTTATTTAATTAGGAACTAGAATATGTGTAGAAAGGTATGTAAGTCACTTAAGACTTGCCTCAAAAGATGTTACTTAGCCAATATGAAATTATAGTCATATCTGAAACCTGGTTATTGGAACTTACTATTTTAAGATTCTGTGGGACTATTAACTTACTATTCTTCTGAGTCTAACTCCAGGTATGGATAGCAAGAAAGGAGGTCTGAGACTCCAATTCATGATGCCAGTAAGTCTGTGGGGAGCTGGTATGAACTGCAAAATGTTATCTCATGGGAAGGGTGGGAGAGCAGCTGTTCAGCCTGGGCTAAGGTAGGATTCTCTTGATTCAGTTTCCCCACTGACACCTGACAGACTTCTTCAGCCTAACTGAATGCAAGTTGACATTCTACTCCTCCCTGGAATTGACATGAAGTTGGGAAGATTTTGATTCCCTGCAAAGTCTGTACTCTTAGTGGCAATTTCCTGTAGTCAAAAGATTTGTAAGCTTAATATCAGATCCATTAAATTGTAGGTTGTTGGTAAGGGAGCATCCGAGGTTAAGTCTAAAATTAAACTATTAGGTTTAAAACTTTAGACCAACAACAATAAGTTAGGGTCCTTTAATTCTTAGTAATAGTGTACAGACAATTAAGTCAAGGGCTTGTGAAGTTAGCATACATAGTTATTATTTGTGTCTCAGTTGGTTAATGTTAAAAAAAAAATTGTGGTCTATATTGTAAATGCTTTTAAAGAAGCATCACCTGACCAAAAGTTCTAATTGTTTTATGTGATGTGAACTGTGTTAAAAGTGAAAAATGAAAAAAAAAATTTAAAAATTAGACTAACAAAATCTAAATAGAATATATCTTCACACAGAGGGTTCCCTTTTCCTCACTTTTCAGGTGTCTTTTTCCCTTTCTCAAATTCTCAGTAATGAATGCTTATTTAGATAAGTTAAAATAGAATATTGTATCTCAGCATTGAAGGAAGGAAAAGAAAGAAAGATGGTGATCACACACAAATATGTATGTCTTGGGGACATTTTTACGTAATATACACACATATTTGTACACATGCGTGTGTGCGTATGTGTATGTGTATTACATACATACATATATAATATATGTATATATATATTATATATCACAACTCCTGGGCAAGAACCACTAACCCTAAATAAAATGAATCCCTGATGAATTGAAAACTACGGGGGAGAACTATGCATGTAGAACATCATATGTACAACCAGACTCAGCTGATAGGCTTGATAATATACTTGAACTGTTTTGTATTTTCTCTTATTTTATTTATTTGTTTGCTTATTTATTTATATTTTTAGAAAGGTTGACTTTTTGGTTAGGGGTCATGGGAAGCATATTTTGCAAAATGAGCTGATGTAAAAACAAAATATATTTTCAAAATTAAATAATTTATTTTCAGCATTCACTGCCACAACATTTTGAGTTCCAAATTTTCTCCCCATCTCTCCCCTCCCCCAGCTGACAACGGGTAAGATGAGGAAGCTCTGGAGTAAAAAGACCTAAGTTTCAGGAAAACAGGGTAAGTTTGACAAAGGAACAACTTCCTGACATGCCTGCACTCAGCTAGCTAGTCTTTATTATATTTTTTGTGGTTCTGAATTACTATGATATTAATATACTTTCTGTCTCATGGGTCATTGCAAGACTTAAATGAGATCAAGTAATTCACTTAGTAACCATAAAAATCTGTAGGAGGGTGGTCAATTGTTATGATTATTATTTATAATTGCACTCGAGAGAATGCCTGTGTGTCCTCAATCCTGGATTGGTTGGGGGCAGATTTCCTTTTGTTCCTCTCTATTTTCAAATCTTATATTGGACTTAACAAGATCCCCCTACCTATGAAAGAAGAGGAAGGTATCTGTTGATTCACCATTCATCATCTAGTGAAAGGAGAAAATATGCTCTCAACTAAAATAATGAATAGAACAAAGGCAATTCTATCAAAGGGGAAATCTATGAGGAGGATTGTTTTTAGCAGCCTTTCATTTTAGTGACTCCCAGAAAGTGTCTGTTCCTGAGTACTCCAACATTTGGAACTTTAGAGTGCTACAACTTTCCCCCATTTATTCCTAAACTAGTCTTCCCTTTATTACATTAAAAGGACCAACCAGATTCCTGGGCTGTTCCTTCCTTGTCATCAGGGCTGACTATGCCTGCACCCAAATAAATAAATAAATAAAGTGTCAGGAAGTAAAAATAGAATTCTTTATATTTGTGAATATCTACTATCTGTAGAATGCAAACAATAAAATGAAGGAAAGAATTACCAGTTTGAAACTAGGATATAGTTTATATAAAACTGAAGGGTTTTGCTTAGGAATTCAACATTATCCAAACTTTAAGTGAATAGTTCATAGATATTGATGTGACTGAGTTACAAAGGGTACCTTCAGCAGATTCTAAATGTGGTTCAAACATAATATTAGTTATTATAACTGTCAGTCTAGTGTGAGTCATTTGATGCTATTTTTTAAAATAAGACATATCAGATAAAGAAATTCTATTCCATAACCCAAAACTTAGTCACCAGATTTGTGTGTGTGTGTGTGTGTGTGTGTGTGACATCACTAACATATAGTCATCGGTTTGTTTGAAATCTAGTGAAGAGGAGGAACCTGTTATTGTGGCAGGGGCTACTCTGATCCCTAAAGCTTAAAGCCCTGGTATGGTACATATAAACCATCCCTCAAGGTCTTCTGGTACCCTTTGGTTTGGGAGTTGTGTCTCATCTCCTGCCATGGACTCAAGTCACCATGGATTGTGTTCTCTTAATTTTAAGGTTTGAATTCCATTTTAAGTATTCTGTGTGTGTGTATCTCTCTTTTTCTCTGTTTCTTTTCTCTCTCTTCCTCTCTTCCTTCCTCCATCATGAGTATGTCATATAATGTCTCAGACCCCATTTACACATGAGAAAAACTGAGCTCTTGATACATTTACAACTCTCGTAGAAATATTCAGAAAACTTAATTTGGAAAAAGTGTCTTGTTAAACTCAAAGCAGTGCATAAATAAAGGGTTTTTTCTTCTACAGAATAGCACTTTAAACATTAAATCTTTTAATCATATCTTCCTTGTCTTTATTATTGCTGTTATTATTTTTACTACAGTCTAAACACTCCCCCCCATTTCCTTAAAACAATCTATGTGTCCATTTTCTTGAGATCCTTCACAGTTTTAGTCATTCTCATCTGGTCTGTATTGACTTGGGTGAGACAATTTTTCTCCCGGGTTTTGGATTTTCTATCTATAAAATTAGAGGATTTGATTAGATGACTTCTAATATATTTTGAGGCTCACTATCTATAATCCTATGATGTCTTGTCAATCCCTCCTAAAAGACCCTCAAAGAACTAAATTCAGTATTCCTCATGTTTTCTGACCAAGGCAGAATATTATTGGATTATTCTTAACTTATTAAAACATCTGACATATATGATTATGTATAGCTAATCTTCCTTTCTGTTTTCCACCTAAAAATTAACAACAGATTAAGGTAGATTTACTCAGTTAAGGGGTATAATGATGTGCTACAGAGTCCGAAAAGAGAAGATGCTTCTCTCAAAATATTTACCATAATGCCATTGCTTCATTAATTTAATATCTTTTTATTTAATGGAGTGTTTAAAACTAAGTCACTGCCATTCCCCAGCTGTAGGATAAGGTTACTCCACTGAAGTCATTTGCTTAATAAAAAGTGAGGGCAATGCAAAATTGGAAGAGGAACATGCATCCCAGCAGGTCAAGGTTATTAAGTAACTGGTAGATAAATAATTGCAAATCAATGCTAACTTTAAAAAAAAGTCTGTTAACTAGGAAGAGAAGGCAGAGATGATTTTGTAAACAAAGTAACATTTGAATTATCTTTGCCTCCTTTCAAAGAGTAATACTGCTATGAAAAGCAGTGGTATGCTTTGGAGATTATTTGAACACAATATTTTCAGTCTCCGTTAACCATAACTAAGTTCATGGTGTTCTCCTATCAATCATACATATATCATAATACAATATTTGTAATAATTGCTTATAGGGAGGATATGATTTTATGTGATATACAATAGCTGCTCCCTGCCTGGGATTCTTGACTGTTTTAGTAGGATCCTTTCTCCCAGGTGCAAGATGTAAGCCTCTTCTGAGGTCTGCTAGTATTTGCTCTGCTTGGGGGAATTTGGGAGCTAGAAGAATGCTAAAGGAGTAATAGCAGCACCAACCATGCAGACTGGCTAACCTCTGTCCAGATTAACATCTGAATACCTCTTTCCCTTCAGAACTTTGAAAGGGTGGGAGGGGGGTGTGCAATTAAAATTGGAGTTGCTTGTTTGACTTTTGAGAGTAAGGGAGGAATATGATGACATCTGACCGCTTCCTTTCAAGGAATAATCTTCGGTCTGAGTTCAATAACCTGAACAGACTTTCAGAGTTTCCTATCTTAGAGTCCACGATACTTGGTTAACATTCACAATATTGGCCAAACCACTGATAATATGCCAGTTTGCACTGGAAAAATGTGCAAAATGTTTAACAGTTGTGATCTTTATTATTCATGGATTCCATAATAGTGAATTTGCCTATTCACTAAAATTTATTTGTAACTCTTGGTGCTGTGATATTATTTGTGGACATGCACAGAGTAGTGAACAATTTAAGTTACCCAAAGGGCATGTTCTCAGTTGAGCTTGAAAGAGGTGAAGTTCTGCATTTTTGTGCAGCTCTCTATAAACAAATGTCCTTTTCATGGTCTATTCAGTGACAGATTTTTCACATTTTAGTGCTGTTTGTTGGTGATTTCACTCTTTAAAAAGTCCTCTAAAGCTGAAGTTCTGTCTAGTCTTCCTAAGCCCAAGAAGACTATGAGGTCTTACAGGGAAAATACATATTTTAGGTAAGTATCATTGAGGCATGAGTTATAATGCAATTGGACTTGAATTCAATGTTACGGGATCAACAATACATTACATCTAGAAAAAGAAAGAAGAAATTCACTGATCTATATGTAACACCACTCTCAAAAGTGCTAAAGTAAATGTTGTAACCAAAATCTCCAATTAATCTAATTCTACTTCCCCTAAGAGCAATGACTCAATATTCAAGTTGACTTTATCATGCCACAAATGATAAGAATTGATTGTATATGATTCTGGGTATTAATTGCTAGCTATATGACAGATACTAAGGATAAAAATGTTTATTATAGAGACTTTCTCTGTCCTCAAGAAGCTAATATTCCATTTGGTGTAGACAACAGACAGGGAAATGGTGGATGGGGAAGTGTGTTTTGGTCTACAAAGCGATAGAGAGGTTGATTCATAAGAATTTTCAGAAGCAATAATAGCAAGAACAAGAAAAGATAAGGGGCGCTTACCAGCACACTTGGCTGGTAGTAAGACAGCCATGATAAAACCTAAGTGAGCTGGCAAGCTGCCAGACTATATGGGGCTACTACCATTTAGGACAGCATGGCCACTGGGTGGAAATTTCAAACTTATTAGTTTAGTTCCTTCAGGGAATTTTCTTTCAAAGTTTCTTTCTTTTAAAAATATAAGTAGTATTTTTCCCCCAATTACAAAACAAGAACATTTTTAATATTCATTTTTACAAGATTTTGAGTTCCAAATTTTTCTGCCTTCCTATCTTCCCTCCCCTTTTCCAAAAATGGTAGGCAGTTTCATGTAGTTTATATATGTGCTATCAAGCAAAACATTTTTTTCCATATTCATCACAGTTGTAAAAGAAAAAACAGTTCAAAAAGAAATAAAATCATGAGAAAGAATAAAGTAAAAATAAATGTTTCAATATGTAATCAGAATTCATTATTCTTTATCTAGAAATGGATAGCATTTTACTTGATGAGTCCTTTGTACTTGAATTGGGTAGCTGTGTTGCTGTGAAGAGCTGAGTCATTCATAACTGATCATGACATGACATTGCTGATACTGTGCACAGAGTTTTCCTGGTTCTTTTCATTTTACCTTGCATCAAATGGGCGAGCCTTTCTAGGTTTTTCCAGAATCTACCTGTTTATCATTTCCTGTTTATACTTCTCTTGGGACTTGATATATTGAGGTCAAATTTTTCATTTAGTTCTGGACTTCTCCTTATAAAGGCTTAAAATTCTTCTTTTTCATTGAATGACCTTTTTTCATTGATGTATTATGCTTAATTTTGCTGGTTAAGTGACTCTTGGTTGTAGTCCTATCTCCATTGATCTCTGGAGTATCATGTTCCATGACTTCTAATCCTTTAATGTTGCAGCTGCCAGATCCTGTGATCCTGACTGCGACTCCTTGATATTTAAATTGTTTCTTTCTGGCTACTTGTTGCATTTTTTTCCTTAACCTGACAGTCCTGAAATTTGACTATAATGTTCATTGGTGATTTTATTTTGGGATATCTTTCTTGAGATGATCAATGGATTCTTTCAATGCCTATTTTGCCCTCTGCTTCTATGACATCAGGATAGTTTTCCTTTATAATTCCTTGAAAGATGCTGTCCAGGTCCTCCTTTGGATTATAGCTTCCAGGTAGTCCAATGATTCTGATATTGTCTCTCCTGGATCTATTTTCCAGGTCAGTTGCTTTGGCCATGAGATATTTTATATTTTCTTCCAATTTTTTTTCATTCTTTTAAATTTGTTTGATTGATTTATGATGTTTCATAGAATCATTAGTTTCCACTTGCCCAATTAGAACTTTTAAAGTGTTGTTTTTAATTAATTTATTTCCTTTTCCATTTGCCTATTTGTACTCTTTAATGAGTTGTTTTTTTCAGTGGATTTTTGTATCTTTTCTTCCCTTTGACCAATTCTACTTTTTAAGCAGTTTTCTAGGCTGTTGATTTTTTCATCATTCTTTTGCCTTACTCTCATTTTTTCTAATATTTTTCTATCTTTATTCTATGATTTTTAAGATCCTTTTTGAGCTCTTCCATGAGGTCTTATTGGACTTGAGACCACTTACCATTTTCCTTTGGGCTTTCTCCCATCAGCATTTTGCACTGTTGTACTCTTCTGAGGTTGTGTCTTGGTCTTCCCTGCCACCATAATAACTTTCTATGGTTAGATTCTTTTTTTTTGTTGTTTTCTGTTTATTCTTTTCTTTTTGACATTTTTCCTTTTTTAAAAATTTCGGCTCTCTTCCCAAGGTGGAAGTGTCTCTGTCTCAGGTTTCTTGTGAGGGCCCTGGGTGTTTACATGGTGCTACCTGAATGTTACCCTGAGACCCTCAGGGAACCTTCATGTCTTTTACTGCATGGAGGGGGCTTATTGCGGAATGGCTGGTGCTGTAGGAGGCCGCTGTTATCTACCAGTTTACCTGGTGCTAATCTGAGTTCCTAGTGTTGGTATCTAGTGTGTGCTGAGTATTAGTGGCATGATTTTGCATTTCCCTGTGGCTACACTGAAACATGTGGAGAACAGACCTCAAGAGGTTGCCTGTTTGTCCATGTAGTGAAGCACATGCAAATCTGGATCCTGTAGGATGCCTGGTTTCCTGGGGCTGCACAAAAGTATGTGGTGGTTCTCAGAGCTGGAGTCTACATGTCCCCCTGGTTATGCTAAAGCACAGGTGGGAAGGGAGACCCTGATGTTGGCATTCACCTGCTATACCATAGTATATCAGTATCTCCCACTGGTTTGCTGAAGTGCGGTTTGCTTCTGGTTTGCTGGGGTGTTTCCCATCATGGGCTGTGCTCCTTTCTCACCTGAGTGAAATGGAGCTTTCTTGTTGAACCTTCAAGTTTCTTGGGCTAAAAGGCTATTTCATCCCATATTTTTGCTATCTATTATTATTTTTCTGTTTATTTCAATTTTCCTTTCTTTTAAATATGAAACAGAAAACATCCAAATAAAAACAGACAAATGAACAGCTTATGACCTATATAAGCAGAAGTCAAATGCTTTGCTCACCCCCTACCTAATTTGATTCCTCAGGGTACTTCAGCTTTTCCCATCATCTCCCATTCCAGGCTATACAGCCATCTTGACTTAAAAAAAATTTCTCTGTGGGGAAGTTTAACAGTTTCTCAAATAAAATTACACTTTGTAGGAAGTCACTGGCACTACAGATTAAAATGTTCACCAAAGGGAACAATAAACCTGGCCTCTATGAGAGTTACTGGAACAATACTGTTTTCTCATATCTAGAGTAATCCAAGTTGTTTTTTTTTAATTCCTAGGAATTTACACATGAATATAAAAGGTACCATACCATAAAGATACCATAACTATTGGATGTTTCCTATGGAGATGTTCCCTATAGTGAACCTGATATTTAAAATATTCTGCAATTAATATGTGACTTATGAACCCATATAGTATTGATTACCAAAAGGCCAGGCAGAAGCCAGAAATCAAATATTAGTGTTTAATTTGGATAAAATAATTAAATTAATTTAAAAAGAGCATGGTTTAATGGAAGAGAGCTAGCCTTCATATTAGGAAGACACAATCCTCTTGCCCCTGATATAACTTGTCTAGTTAAGTCACTAAATACTTAGTATTCCTATTCCTGGCAAATCTCTAAAACTACAAGTTTCAGAGGAGTTGGCAATAGATCTGTGAAAGGAATTTCACCACTGAGTATAACTGCACCAATGACATCATAGGTCTTTCTCCTTCCATATCCCTACTCAAAGATGAAAAGGAATGAAAAATCAGTCAATGGCATCTTCTCAGCCAATGCACACATATGCTGCATCTTCCACACAATCATGCATCTGCAAAGAAAGCAGCCAAAATGACAAAAACTCATACTGAGGCAAGGAAAAATTAAGAGGAGGATGTCTGCCTTGTCTCATGACTGAAACATTACTTCTGACTGAGTCCACATAGATCTTCCTTCTGTAACTCCTTGGGAAAGGAGACTCCTTCTGCTTCTTGGCTCTGCACTGCATCCCTTTCCTCTCCCCTAAATCCCTCTGGAGAGACTGGAAATTTCAGTACAATAGAAGATTACTGGACTTGGAGTCTGAAATTGGGAGTTTTAATACTGACTCTGACCATCTTGCAATTCATTTCACGTCTCAGAGCCTAAGTTTCTTCATCTCTCAAAGACAGATCAAAGAAAGCTGCATTTTCTTCATCAATCAAAAATAGATCAAAGATAGTTTCAGTAAATGAACTCTGAGGTCCCCTCCAGCATTATCATTATATAACTTTTTAATAGTTTGTTCGTGTTACATTTACTTTCTCATTCTAATAGTTGCCCTATTTAATTGAAAGTCT
The DNA here is from genome assembly GCA_023548195.1 of Bettongia penicillata ogilbyi. Classification (NCBI taxonomy): domain Eukaryota; kingdom Metazoa; phylum Chordata; class Mammalia; order Diprotodontia; family Potoroidae; genus Bettongia; species Bettongia penicillata. Next base: position 57,666 of record JAJHZJ010000498.1, read on the forward strand.
ATGTACTCATGAAGGGCAGTTGTTATTTAGCATACCATGATAGCAATTGTTAATCTTGGGGAAAAGTAGAATTTAGTGTTTCAGGTTACTTTAATATATAAGATATTTTATCTTATATATAAGAGTATATATAAGTATACTTATATACTTATTGAGTATATAAGTATTATATACTCAATTGAGCATATAATTTGAGTATTTTATTGATTGAGTATTTTAAGTCTATAATTTTCACAGTTCCTGAGGCTAGAAATTATCTGATAAATCAATCAAAGGAAATTGATTTGATAATTTTTCAGTCTAAGCATAATCCTTCAACTTACTGATCACTGATTAAAGATAATTCAATAAAACGGGGCTTCCAACCCAACTTAGAGCATTTTGCATGCTCTTGCATATTTAGAAAAAGTTGTGACTCCTAACTGAAAGGGAAAATGATTGTATATGACATGATTCTGAGCACCAGCAAAGTGGGAGCAGTTCATGCCAGACTCTTGGGAGAAAGACATGAAGCTTGATATTGATTCAAAGTACAACAAGATTTCAGAGACTATAGACATATAAAGGAAGCCAAATACTCAACATGCTCCTTATTTTTCACTTATCTCCCCAGATATGTCAGAGAGGATTTTTCTTGAATGAGATCAGAGCCTCTCACTTGATTGAGTTGAGATTTTGTATAATTTTCTTCTAAAGAGCTCAGTTACTTATATATATTTTTTGGTTTATTCTAGTCTCTGTAACTTCTCTAATTTCTGTCTGTTGTTTGTTTGGGTAAATGGGTTTATGTCTCCATTCATTATTTGTGATGGTCTTTTTATAACCAGTATTTGGTAAGAATATTCTTCAATAGTGACCAAGAAATTGTTTCTGTTCTAAACCCCTGAAAATAATACTCTTAGGCTAGAGATAATAGACATGGTGAAAAATTAGAGATCTGTCCCAATACTTGTCTTGGCAATGAGCAGGGAAAGAAGTAACACTCAGGTAGAACAATTCTTTTTCTCCTCAAATTGAAACACCTAAACCCTTGAAGAGGGGTAGATCAAATCAATAATTCAATCATTCAATAAATATTTTCTAAGCACCTACTACCTGAGCACTGTACTAAATATTGAGTATACAAAGAAAAGCAGAAATAGCTACTACTCTAAAGAAGCTCATAATCTAGTGTGTGAGGGGAGACACAGAGAAAGAATCTGAAATGTTGAAGGGTAGAGGCAGAGGAAGGGTAGCTGGCATGATGTTCAGAGAAATATAGTCAGTGGGAAATAATGAAGTGACTGTTCTGGGCACCTTTCTTAAATGAAAGATCTGGGAGGAGCTAGCTGAATACATATTCAATAAAATGTGATGTTTCTGAATTCCTTATTGTAAGATTTCAACTTGGACCTTAGATGCATTACATGGGATGAAAAGTATGGCAATCCATGCATTGGAGGACAAGGAAGATTGTTGTCAGTGTTCCCTGACCTCTGAAACTGGCAAGTGTTGTAGTTCTTTGTCCTTCCTTTTTGAAAAGGACCAATGACATCATAGGGTGAAATCTTGACTTTGCATATGAATTGGATTTAAGGGAGGTAGAGTTGTACAAAGTTGTCTGCCTCACGTTGTCTTCCAGAATCATTAAAGTCTAGTAATAAAACAAAACTCAGGATGACTGGAGATGGCCTAAGATGCAGTAAATGACCTTGGTATCTTTAATGTATGACCAAGCTTTAAGTGCTTCAAAATGCCAAATTCATGGTCATTGGAACATATTTTTTCTTATCTGCCCATTCTGTCTGGAGATGTGTCATATGCATGGGGTAGATATTCCCCTAACTCACTGCTAGGTTTAAGGAATATTCATTACCCTTCTTCTGCCTTACCCCATCTGAAAAGTTTTAACAGAGTGTAGCCACTTCATATGCTACAGATTCTTAGAGTCAGAGGTGGAACTTGGGTGACAGGTGGGCATCAAAGGTGTGTGAGCCTGGCTTAGCAAGTCCTCACACCACAGGTGCAAACAAGACAGATAAAAATCTGTAATAATTCCTCAAGAACATTTTCCACCCAGAGGAGTCTGATCCCCAGAGCTACATCTGCTTCATCTTTCCATTCACATAACTTTCAGCTGACCTTTATCTCCTCTCCCAACATCTAAGTCAGAATGAACAAAAAGTCGGAGGGTTAAGATCTCATTACTTTTATAGGTTGCCTACAGGCTGTCTCAGAATTTGTCTTTCAGTACCCTTGTTAGGATTACTGGCAACATCTACCAGTGGGGCAGCTGTACGGTGAAAAGAGTGCTAGGTCTAGTATAAGGGCATTACTTGTTATGCAGCCTGTTTCCCTGTTTCCTCAACTATAAAATGTGGATAATACTAGCAACCTATCTCACAGAGTTGTGAAGACTGAATGAAATTATACTTCTAAAAAACACTTAGTCCAGTGCCTGGCACTTTGTGGGCACTATATAGATGCTCATTCCTTTCTTTTACCCCAACCTTCTTTCCTCAATGACCAGTGTCCTGCTTCCCTGACAATAATAGAAAAACAAGTCTTATGAAAAAATGAATAGTGGAAACAAGGAATGGAAAGGAAAATATGGATTTTTGAAAAAAGTTTTGCCCTTTTTTTGCTTAAGAAACTTTTATATATTTAAATCAATATATCCACATTTTCAGGTGACCCTTAGGTGTGGTAGACTTTCCAACTTTTCTTTAAGGGGAATTATATATGGAAAAACACACATAAATCCAGAATCAAACAGAATTTGTTGGCAATTAAAAAAAAGAAAATAAAAATCATATCCCTTAGCCAAATGAAACACCTGACAAAATATTAGAATTGAGTTAAAATCCCAGAAATTGGATCAAACAATAACTTATGAAGTATCCATATATGTTAGCATACTTTGGAGAAGATCAGTATTGAAAAACAAATGAAGTCCTATTCTGTGCTCCAACACGATTTCTTTGCCAATGTGGTACAATGGAATTAGTGTTGTTATTAATTCAGAGAAACTGAATTCTGGACTTGACTTGGTCATTTTGCACCTATGTAACCTAAGGAGAGTCACTAAACTTCTCTGCTCCTTACTTGCTTCATCTATAGATTAAGTAGTATAGGTTAACACCTTTGAGACCCTTTCTTGCTCTAAATTTATGAGCCTTAGATTTCTCATATATTAACTTGATTTAGTTAAGGCTATTTGTTTGTCCACTATCTCTCAAAATCCCCCAAAACAAACCAAAACACTGGTCAAGTGCATACCCAGTAGGTCACTAAACTTGTGTTTTTCCATCTAAGTTATGAAATATCTTGGCCCCTGATTTCTAGGTATGGGTAATGGACATAAAACAGAAGTAAAATTATGGTTTGGGATACTTAGGGTATAATGTTGCAATTACTGACCTAGAAAGTTATGGTCTATTTAGCAAATTATGACACCAGTTCCCTAATATACTCTGAAGGATTCAACCTCCTAAACGAGAGCCCTCACATTTGTAGCTATGAAGGGCATGTCCATTTTTGTCTTATTTTTGAAACTGTTATGCTTTCGAAATAGAATTTTAATATTCTTAAAAGAAGGACTCATTAAAAGTGTACCTCTGGTGAGAAGTTGTTAGATATTACATATATTCTCACATAGCCATGGAACCCTTTGTGACCCATGTAGAAGGAAATGGCTCATATACAGCAGGACCGGATTATTTTACCACAAAAAACAAAACACTACTTAGGTTTTTGTAATGGGAGACTTAAAACTGATAATGCCATGTATAAGTAAAGTGCATGAAGGCTCAAGCAGTCAGGAGGTGATAACTGGAACTGATGCTTTTAGCAACAGAATGCACCACACTGATGTTTTTTTTCTTGAGCTTTAGATGTGCATCTCTGGGTGTTTATTTTAAGGTGAATTTCCAAAAATTATATCCTCTAAAGGCAGAGTTATTTTCTGACCAAGCATCCCTTCCCTTCACCCTCCACTGACTTGCCTATTTCTGATGAAGAATCCATCATTCTTCTCATGACTTCTTGAAATCTATATTTTTTTTTTCCATTTTCACCATCTCCATGACTTGTGACTTCTTCCTTTGCTATATCTATCACACTTATCCATTACCATGCATCTTCTCTGGGGTAGGTTTTCAGAATAGCCTCTTACTAATCTCATGAAAGTACTGTTGAATGGTGGGAAAATACTGAAATTAGAATCAACTTGGGTTCAAATTCAAGCTCTGTCAGTTATTAGCTATGACTATATGCAAATATAAATTCTGAACCTTATTTATATATAAAATAAGGAGGTTGGACGAAGATGACATCTTACTTGAGATGGACATTTCTGTTCACATAGCTTGTTATAAGTCCAGTTCATTTTAGGCAATTTTGATTAGATCCTACCACTTCACCTATGTTCCCTAGCCCCAGGACATGTAATTTCATGCAGTCAGCCAAACTTTGCCCAAATTAAAGGACCTTGATCAGAAATCAGAAAAGGTGAGTTTTCATCCTGATGTTTTTGTTGTTTCTGAATCACTTTTCAGTCATGCTCCACTCTTCTTGACACAGTTGGGATTTTCTTGCAAAGATACTGGAGTGATTTTCCATTTCCTTCTCCAGCTCATTTTATGCATGAGGAAACTGAGTCAATCAGGGTTAAGTGATTTGCTGAGTCACACAGTTAATGTCTAAAGCCTCCACTAACTAATTGTGTGATTTTGAGTAAGCCACTGAATGGCATTAGAGCTAGAAAGGAACTTTCGAGATCAACTGCAAAAAAAAAAAAAAAAAAAATCCAGGAGAAAAACATGCCCATCTTCCTTAGAATCATGGCTTTATGATTCAAAAAATCAGTGTTGTTTCCAATAAATCGTCCTACTCCTTTCTAGGATTAAAGTTTTTCAACTGTCTTAAATTTTCCAAAGTGAAAATGGTACTCTTCAATGATTATGTTTCTACTCTCTTGAAAAAAACTTTAAAAAATATTTCTATTATTCAGGATAAATTAGAAATTGATTAGCTTTGTACTTAAGGTCTTCCACAATCTGACCCAATCCTACCCTATCAACCATAAACCCCACTGCTTCTCAATACTCCACTCTAGCCAAATTGGTCTATTCACTGTTCCTTAATTTAATCTTATGAATTCCAACCCACATGCATTATGCTCATATAACTTAAAAATCTTTCCTCCCATTTTCCAACTAACTAAACTTTACCTATAATTACAGTCTAGTACAAGTGAAGGGAACCTGCTGTCTTGAGGTCACATGTGGCCTTCTAGGTTCTTGGATGGAGTCTTTTGACTGAATTCAAGTTTTACAGAACAAATCTTTTCATTAAGGGGATTGAAGTCTGGATTCAGTCAGCAGGATCCTAGATCAAGTCTTAATTTTTCTTTGAAGTCTTTCACAATTCTTATTTATTTTTGTATTGAGTCATGTTGGGATCAGAGGTTATGGAGTTTGACTAGTATTGGCATTAGGACCAAAGTGTAATTCCTGTCTCAGACATTTACTAGCCTTGGTAGTTCTGTAACTGTCACTTAACTTCTGCAAACCTCACTGTTCTCATCTATAAAATATGAGTAATAATAATATCTAAGTGTTGTAAATGGCAAAGGTTATAATGGAGGCAATGCTTTGCAAACTTAGAAACATTATATACACGACTCATTGCCATTAGTATCTTTATTTGTCATTTGACCACATACTTATCTCTTGTATTATTGTTGTACTATTTGTCTTATAATATGATTAGACATTGTGTGTTTGTGTGTGTGACAGAGAGAGAGAGAGAGAGAGAGAGAGAGAGAGAGAGAGAGAGAGAGAGAGAGAGAGAGAGAGAGAGAGAGCTGTCTTATTTTTCCAATCTGGTTCTATACTCCTTGAAATATAGGAATATTTCCTATATTCCTATATTTTTCCTTTAAAAATAGGAATATTTTTTATCTCTCCCCTCCCTCCCCCTCAGTGCTATGTTTACAGTAGAAATTGAATAAAATGTGTTGAATTAATGGTGGATATGTAAATTTCTAGAACATTGACTCAAGGTACCAAAATGATTGGTTATTGGTTGCTGGCAATGATAGCTTACTGTCCATTCTTTGGGTATTCTGCCATGAATATCCAGTTTTCCTCAGTGACTATATCCCTCTCCTTATGTACAGGCACAGTTTAGCAGCAATCCCACTGCTAAATGAGGGATCTCTGCTTTTGAAAGTATATAAAAGTAAACTAATTTCCCCTAGATGTGTTCTTGAGGCCTTGGCCTTGAGGTAGACAAAAATTTACATAGGCTGGCCAGCGGAAAAGAATACCAGATACTACACAAGTATAATCTTATGAGTTACCCAGTCCTCCATGAATTTTATCACTGTTGAACTACAGGGCACATTTGGCATTACCCTTGCAGTAAAAGGGGGTAAAATGTGTGTTTAGAGTGGGGAGGTGCAGATAAAGGTATTGTTTTTGCTTGTGACAATTAGGTCACCAGCAAGAGAGAATTTCTTAAAGGTGGTTATTATTGCCTTAGGTGAACGACTTCTATCTAGTGAAGCAGCCATTAAGGAACAATGTCCTAATTGTGTCAATTTGAAATGCCCCTCGGGCTCCCAGATCTGATGAATTGTGATGACCATCTCTGTTGGAAGTAGTTTAGTTATGATATTGACTCTGGATGAGCACATGCAAGAATACTTGGATCACATAGATTTAGTAAGCCCAGAATCTATGCTTGTTGTCAGATGCAAAGAGTCAAGCCACTGAAAGAAGCTGGGCATCACAAGGCCTCAGAAGATCTTCTCTGGTTAGCAATTTACTGATGTGATCAAAAGGTGAAGATATAAAAGTGAGAAAAAGAGTGCCAGACATGATTTTAAGACAAGGAGATGATAGTAAAAATAATTATTATAATTGTTACATAAATACTAGCTATAATTATAAAGATAGTTATTATAGCTAGAATTCCTGTTGTACTGTATGGTTCAGAAGGTATTTCACATGTTAACTAATTTGATTTGACTTGAATTTATTTGATATGATTACAAACAATGTCATGAAACTAAAATGCAATCATATATGAAGAAAGTATTTATTACATTTTTATGTGTAAAGCACTGTGTAAAGCTCTAGGTTATAAATAGAAAAACTCAGAAGGAAATGAAACTTGTGAAAAAATGTTGGGCCCTTTTTTGTCCCTGCATGCACTCTCTTGATGATCAACAAAGTTCAGATATCATTCCTAAATAAATGATTCTCATATGTGTATATTAAAAAATAATATCTCTCTTGAATACCAGCCTCACCTCTCCACCTGTTTACTGAAAATCTCCTGAATGTACTTGAGACATCCAAAATCTAACATATCCAAAACAGAACTCTTTTTCTATCCCTCAGCCCCTCCATCATCCCAACTTGTCCTTCTTCTAAAATTCTTAGTATATGTTTTGGCCAAGATCATTCTCCCATTCCCCCAGGATCTTGACCTTTATTCCTTCCTGTCCTTCAGCCCCTACATCCAAATAGCTCTCAAATCTTATTGTTTCTATCTCTATAATATCTGGTAGAAGCTAGTACCCTTCTCTTTTCTTATGAGGACGCATCCTCAGTTCAAGGATTATTCACCTCTCCCAGCTTAAGTTACCTAATCATTTGCATCCCTCCATTCTGGCTTCTTTCAGGTCCATTCTAAATGAAGATACTGAAGGAATCTTATAAAGGCATAGTTCTGACCAAATCTCTCCCCTCCTCAAAAATCTTTAGTGTCTTTCCCCGTTACTTATAATATAGAGTAATCTGCCATTTAAGACCTAATATAATATGATTCCTACAGCCTTCTCAGGTTTATTTTATGCTACCTTGACATCGCTCATCATGAATTCTATATCTAGACTAAATGATCAGTTTGTTTTCAGAGCACATATTTTATTGTTCTTTTTTTTCAAATCTCAACATTCTGTTGCCCCTCTATGACCAAAGCCAAATTTCTTAAGCTCTCCCTATCTCAATTTTTTATCTTTAATATGAAGAGGTTGTAGTAGCAATGGTGTAAATCCAAGTAGAAACACATCCTTGAAGGCCACATATTGACTTCCAGATCAACTCATGATTGAATAATTGCTTTGTTTTGTGTAAGGAAATGTGGGTACAATGGAAAAAAAGCTGAATGTGGAATCAGAAGACACAGTTAAGGTCCTGTTTCTGCCACAGACTACATACTCATAATAGTCTTGGGAAAATCATTTCACTCCTCTGGACCTCAACTTCCCCACCTCTAAAATAAGAGAGGTGGACTAGAATACTTTTGCTGTTCCTTTTCAGTTCTAAATCCATTAACATTTTCCAAAACTTGATTCTTTAATTCCCAAAACTATGTTTTCATGCAAGCTATTTCTCATGCCTAAAATGTGACATCTCATGATCTTTATCCTTCCAAACCCACAGTGTTGTTTTTTTTTCAGAGTTCAGTTCAGTTGCCATGTCATCCATCAAGCATTCCCAGGGGTCAACATTCTTTTCCTTCTCCATTGGTTTTATAATATGCTTACTTTTGCACATGTTGCAATTCCCTTACTAGAAAGAAAATTGCTTAAGACCAGGACTGTTTCATTCGTCTTTGGGTCTCCAGTACCTGGCATTTGCTAACTTTTTAATAACAATAACGAGCATTTTTATAGCACTTAAATGTTTGTGAAGTGCTTTATGTGCTACCTCCTTTGAGCCTCACAATAATCCAATGAGTAGGTGCTATTAGCATCCTCTGAGGCAGAAAGATGGGAAATGACAGTGTCAAGCAATATGTCTGATAAAAAATTAAAACTTAACACCATCCTGACTCCAAGTTCAGCTCTATCCATAGTGCCACCTAACTGCCTTAACTTGTTTTGGTTATCTTGATTAAATTGAATTCAATTAAGGTCTAAGCTATATGTATGTGTGTATGTATTCATGCACACACACACACAGACACACACACTTATGTAAGTATTTGATAGGCAAATGGTACAAATGTAAAATATATTAAAAAATTCTGCTCCTTCTGTCTTCTCATCAAAAAGAATGATCATCCTAGAAAGGGTAGGAAGATTTTGACCGTAAACATATTTAATAGAAAATGGAAACCATAGATAAATATTGAAAAAGTCTGCTTTAAATGGGTTCTGGCCTAAATGTGCTGCATTGAACAAGATATTGAAGTGATATTTAGATGTGGTCACTGAACCATTCTTGACAGTCTCCAAAGAGTGTGATATGTGGCATCCCTCCAGTTTTTATTAAAAAATCAGGATATAGGAGAATGTTCTGATCCTAAAAACAACTAAGCAAATAAATAAATAAATAAAGCATACAGCCTGAAGATAGAGATGTGTTGAGTTGGTGTTGATGATTAATAATATTCCATGATGGGTTATGAAATCTTTGGATGATGAAATCAATAGTTTATGGTATGTATGCTTGGGGAAAAAAGGTGAACTTTAGGCATCAGCATGATTTCATTAAGAGTAGTTCATGCCAAACTATCCTATTTCTTTTTCAGACAGTTATTATAATAAGGAAATGCTGCATTCATAGGTCATTAGGATTTTATCTAAACATTTGGAAAAATCTTTCAACAACTTCTGGGGTAAGAGAGAGAAATGTGGAACACTATAATTGGATGAGTTAATAGTTGATTAGGTAATCAGATCTAAAGTAAAGGTCTTAGTGAAAAGACATGATTACCTGGGGTAGAGGATGTTGTCTGGTGTTATGGCTTACAGACCTATTCTTGGTCCTGTTTTCAGTATTTTTTTATTATGACTTGGATGAAGAAAGTAAGGATATAGTTATCAAATCTGTGAATGGCAAAAGGGCTTATTCTGGTAATCAATATGTTGGATGACAATCAGTATTCAAAAAGTTCTAGGCAGGCTAGAAGAATGAACTAAATCTTGTAGGATGACATATAAGAGAAAAAATGCAAAATTTTTCACTTAGAATCCAAACAATAGCACAACATATACAGGATGGGAGACAGATTGATTAAGAGGAGTACATGTGGGATGGAGGGATTTTACTTCAACCAAACTCAATGAATGAATCAGGTAGGCAAATTCATTGTCCCCTCCCTCCCCTCAAAATTCACATTTGGAGTATCATGCTTATTTCTTGATGTAGCACTCTGGAGGATGAATTTGGAGGAATAGGTAAACTAAGGGATATCCAGAGGGTGGAGAATGGAATAAGGAAGAAACTGAGAACAGTGTCCCCATGAGAAATGGTTGATGGACCCAGAATTATTCAGGTTCAAGGAGAGAGTCTTAGTGGAAAAACAATAGCTGCCATGAAAATTTGATGGTCTTTGATTTAGATGGGAGATTGACTTCATTTATGTAGTCCCCAAGGGGTAGAACTTGGACAAATGGGCACAGTTAAAGGGGGAAAGATTTCAGCTGAGCAAGAGAAAGTATGAAAACTGGAACTGTTTAAAAAGAGAGTGGCTGTAAGGCAACGAGTTACCCATCATTAGAAGTGTTCAGAGAAAACCTGGATGACATGTCAGGGATTCTACCAAGAGAATTTCGGTATGGGGTATGAGGTTCAACTTGAAAGGTAACTTATAAGGTCCCTTCTAACTCTGAAGATTCTGTACTATTTACCTTTGGTTATCCTTAGTTGGTCCAATATTTAAGTTGCTTTAAAGAGAAAAAGCAGCTTAGTAAGCATCGTGGTTTTCTAATGGACAATGAATCAGTGACTAATTGGTAGTGAGAAAATCTTCAACAAGTCTGGTGAAAAAAGGGAAATTAGATCTGGAATAAATGTATCCATATTCTCTTGGAACATACAAAGCAGAGAAATGCTAAAAATCCTTATCTTATCTTAATCATATCTTAAGAATCATATCTCAAAGGGAAAAAATATTTTGCTAGACTATAAAGAAGAGGAATTCTGTAGAATTACTTTAGATGATATAATTGCTGCTGCGGTTGAAGTGAAAATATATTTAATTTATTACTCAGGATTTAAGTGTTAGAAAGTAATTTGTGGAAAAGTGCTTTTTAGAGGGGAGGGATACATGATCATTGAAAACATTCTATTTACAATTCAAGTCAGCAGCAAGAAAAAGTTTTGCAGTGGAGCGGTTTCTTTTACATATTTTTGGATGATATCGCTCTGTCCTTTGTGTTGATTAAAATATATATTTCTGCACAATGGCCAATGAGCTGATAGTTCTTAGTCATAAGATGTCAAAGTGAATATCATAGGTCATAGGAAGAGTCAGAGCTATCCAGTTTCTGATGAAAACAAATATGTCTCAATTATTTATTCTTCTTCCTTCAAGCAAAAAAGTATTTCTCATCTTCTTGAGCTATTGGTAAGAGAAACATTGACACACATATATTAGAATATTGACTGACGTTACAAGGATTTAAAATGTAAGGGGTTTGTTTATTCTCCTTTTATCAAGCAGTTTTTTTTCTACAGACAGAACATCCACATGTTGTAAGTTACAGAAGAAGAGTGTATGAGACAGACCTACTGTAAATCATTAAATAACAGCTTACATGGCTCATGTTCACAATGGGAGAAATTGTTAAAAGGGAAAGCGGATTCAGTAACAAGAAACAAAAGCTGATTGCAGTTGTTTATTAAATCTATCTCCCAGGAAATTTCCTCAAGCTAAAGGAAGATCTACTGTACCACACAGTGCAGGATGCTATATTCACAGAAGAGATTAAACACTCTAAAATTCCAGGTTTCTAAGCATTTTACACAATCTAAACCAGATTAAAGTTTATAGTTTTAAAAAGACCTTTTCTAGTTGCCTTTACTAAATGGAAGTCATTCCAATAGCCCATAAGCATTTTTTTATCAAGGTAAGTTTAAGGGTAAAAAAAGCTTTCTAAACATGGATGCAATTATAGGAGATAAGGGCATTATTTCAATAAACTAACCCTCTGCTGTGTGTTTTGCTCGGAAGGAGGGAAAGGCAGAGAAACAGAGAAAGACAGAAAATGTTTGAAACTGATATTGAGAAACAGTGAAAGAGATAGATTTAGAGACAAGATTGACATTGAGAGACAGAGAGAAAAAGAAAAACAAAGAGTGACATAAAAAGAAGAGAGAGTGAAAAAAGTAAAGGGAGGGGTGGTGGAGAGAGAAAGAGACAGAGTCAAAAAGAGTAGAAAAGAGTGAAGAATCATAAGAGAAAGAATATAATAGTCTCTATATGGTGTCCTAAAGGAGAGGACTTTCTAGTTTTTCAAGTAAAAGGGGACAATCTATTGAGTGAACATTTAGCGATTATGTAAGGGAGAAACACACTAAGCCAATGACAAAAAAAGTGATGAAAATACAGGTAATATTTTGAGAAAATACAGGTAAATAGCAAAGTCAATGGATGATCAATCACTGCTTAAACTACTAGTAGAGGGGTTAATAATCTTTTTATCTGAATCATATGTCTAAATCATCAAATGCCTAATACAAAATAAGCTTTCTAGTCAGCTGTGGGGTTCATTTCATGATATGAAATTTTCTCTAAGCAGATATATATGATCCAATCCCTGGGCTATCTGGAAAGGAAGGAATGAATATCTACTCGCTACTGATGAAGGAAAAGGTCTGTATGCAAGCAGGTGACATACCAAACAGAACCCGCAATAAAAATATACCCATACTCTAGAGATTAGAAACATTCTGAGTACAGAAGACACAAGCACTTTTCCCACATCCTAATTTGCTTTACTTCCCCTCCATGCTATGTGGTACACTCAATTTGCAATTCTATCTTTTGTTACCTACACACCCCAGGGCCAATTTATGCCTTCAAAAAGAGTAGTTGACTGTGGGTCAAACAAATGACTGAAGGCAAGATTTGGCTAAGGAGGGACTACATGTTTTTCTTTCCTAAGACCATCCATTTAAAACCACACGAGAATGTATTATCTTGCTTCTCTTCTTTTTCCTCATGAGACATTTCCTTCAAGGCACAAGAAGATTATAAATAGTGGACATGACAGAATGCTTTCATTTCAGAATTCTAAGGTTGCACATACCTTTATTTGTGAATTGAAGTAAACTGAAAAAGGGAAAAAATAGCAACAAAAATTAAAAAAAAAAAAACCAAATAAATCACCCTTAAAATGTAATGGAGGTTAAGTACTAGGAAAATTTCTGCAATTTTGATATAATTTGCTAAATTTTCTGGAAATTTCTCTGTGATCATTAGTTTATTCTCATTATTATATTAGTTTATATCATTAGTTTATAATATAATATTCTCATATTATATTAGTTTATATCATTAGAAAATTCTCTGTGATCTATAGTGTAACTATAGAACTTTTTTTTAAACAAATTGGGCAATTCCCCACTATTTCTAATATTGATTGCAATCAGTATGTACTAAAAATACATACTGCCATACTGAAATCCACATTCCATCGGGTCACCAAATGATCTAAGTTATACCAGGTGAGAATATAAACTTACAAAGAAAAACCGTAAGTTGAAAGAATGGAGTTAAGTGCAATGTACTGTAAAACTATTCATTCAGTAGTTATCTAGCTTGGTTCTTTAGGCGTCTCCAACCCAAATGACTGTGTTTCCTTTCTCTACTTCAGTGATCTCGCAGTTTAACTTATTGAGTCGTCCATCTAAGATAAATAAGGATTCCTTGGATGGTGTCATCAGATATTGGCCAAAGAGCCCACTGTCCTTGATTAACCTGTTTTTTCGGTTCCAAGGCCATTCTTCTGCCTTTAAAGGCTCCTTGAGGCTCTTGATCATTTTAACCTTCCCAGAGGCAAGTTCTACAAAGAGCACATCTGTTTGCATGCCTGAGCTGCCATAGACATTGTACTGGTGGGCTTCAGTAAAAGAGGGCTGGAAGGCCACATCAGATATATGTAAGTTAGTGTGAATATCAAATGCATCCTGGATTTCTCCTCTTATGGTAATGTACTGGACCCTCATTAGGCCTTTCACATCATCAATGCTTATAAGATAGTGTCCATCTGGAGAAACATATGGGGTACCCATAACATCACCATTGTATCCAATGACTGAGTCAGTCACACTGTCCACTATGAGCTGAGGTGGAATAGCCCCAGTACTGTCAGGGCTGCAACTGATAAAATAGTATCCTCCAAGGTGAGTGTAAGCCAGAGATTGAGGAATGCAGTTGTAGTCCTTTAAGCTAATTGTCTTTATATATGACAGAGTTTCAAGATCAATTTTCTGGAGTAGAGCTTCATCTTTGTGAAGAATGAATCCAAACCTAAAAAAAAGTAAAAGAAAAAGAAAGTTAAAGAAATCACAGTGTTGTGCTATAATGATAAAGATACTTTGTGGGTTAAAAAGTAGTAAAGTCATAAAAGGCCTTTGCATCAAGTTTTCTTCTTTGTACCCTTCAGCCTAATTAGAAAAAGCACTTCTTCTAAATCACATTTTCCTTATTTCTTGTCAAGTATAATTAGCAGAGTATAAAGTAAAATAACTAAAGTGTCTAGTAAATTTGGCAGAAGATATTTTGCTTTCTCATAGGTCTTTTTTACATATAGGGAAACAAAGTTGGCCATGATTCAGCTTGTCTCTTGGCCTAAGGAGAGTGTGTGTTTCAGTTTAGGATTACTGAAAAGGCTAAGCCTGGACACGTGATTGGATTGTCACAGGGATCTCCTGGGTGTGGAAACTCCTTTATACAAAATTGGTTTGGCATCTTAACTACAGCTTACAATATGAGGCTAGAAAACTAAGAAGGGTTAAATGTTTGCTCAGAATCACACAGCTAATATTTATAATGGGGGGCACTGGGACCCCAGTCTTCCTGACACTAAAGTTTACTATTCACTATACTATACTGCCTTTCTAAATATTATAAAAGCCTTAGGGGATAAGAGAGTCATGTACCAATCTACCTGCTGTCATTCTCTTCATTCGTTCTGCATTTTCTTAAGGACCTCAAGTTAATTCAGCATTCATTGTTATCCTGATAATTATCCAAATAGTTTTAATTTTAATTCAACTGAAATAATTATCTCAAAAAAATTATGTTTATGACTTCCAACTATCAGATTTGAATTTGATATATTTTAAGATCTCTTTTGTCTTGCCTGACACCTTTATCAGTTCTGCCCTAATTCCCTAAACAAATCACTGGGCATAAATATCATGCATAGAATTTCATCATTTCTGAAATTTTTCCTTCTTCCAATCATATGACTGTCTTCTACAGCTAACTGAGTTTTAATTCTATACTCTTATAAGAGTGTTATAAAATATCATTAGAGATTCTGTTATGTTTCTAGTGAAGAATAGTTCAAATGAACAAGTCATTTGGACAGTTTTTTTTTAATTAATTAAGGCTTCATTTCAGTCTTTTCTAATAGCATAACTGAGTTATTTTGAATCCTAGCTGCAGGGTGTCAGAGGTCCCTATTGCTCAGCGTTAATGTGTTTGGAAATCCTGACAGACTGAATCAGTGGGTTAATAGCATTAACAGAAAGTAATTGTTACTGGGAGAGAAAAGGATCTTATATTGACTGAACAAGATTAGATCCAAATTTGATTTTAGTCAAACTGATTCTAGTCATACTTTGCTTCAGTTTCACTTTAAATAAAACCCCTTTCCAAATGTTTCCAAACTGAGAGGCAGTGGGAAGAGTATTGATTCAGGAGCCATAAGACATGGGTTCAAAACCTCTCTCTATTATTCATTGCCTGTGTGATCTTAGGTAAAGTCACTTAAACTACCTGCACTTCAGTTTTATTATCTCTAAAAAGGGGGTTGATCAAGATGATCTCTGAGGTCTGTTCTAATTCTAGATTTATGATCTAGAATTTGTGAGAACAAAAATTCTTAGGGTGATACTGTGCCATACATCATGTTACAGAAATATAAAAATGCTTATAATCTACATTTTAAATCAAAAGGATTAAAAATACATTATGTTTCCATCACCTATACAGTTCAACTGGAAGATTCTAAATGGAGAAATGGAGACTTTTGAATTCAAATAATTGCCATTATTCTCATCGTTTTTCTTTCTTTAAAATCATAGATGAGTACATCTCAGTCTAATAAATGACTGAGAAATTTAATGATCATTATTTTTCTTGCAATGCAAGAGAGTTAGCAATAACTCATTTTTAGCATGATATACAATAATTACAATGATTCCCTTGAACACAAATCAGTAAGACTTTGTGATAGTAAAAGGATTTTACTAAGGGAGAAATTATAACTTATTTAAAAAATCTTTTAGTTGTTTAATGTAATAACTGAAAGACCAATAGAGTTTATGTGAAAAAATTTAATCATTCTCTGGACTTGACATCCAGAGACCATTCTTCCTTTCTCTAGGGGAGATTAATCCAATCTTGTTTGGAATACCACCCTGAGGTTGAACTATTCTGTTTGATGAGAACAAAGTCACTAGCTTTCTTCAGACCATGCTTTATTTTTCATCACAGCATCCACTCTGGACATTTTGTTATCTGCTTCGCCATGGCAAATGTAGCTGCTATCTCTTGCTATTGTTTCCTCTTTCAACCTCTTGCTCAAGAAATTCTAATCAAATTAAAATTACCATGATTCCTGGGGTGAAAAAAAGGCAATTGACTGACCTATAACTCTTTTTGTCATTTTTTTAAATCTGTCCAAGTCATAAATCCTTCACCTACCTACCATTCTTCAGCTACTTGAAGAAAGGGATAAATTTTATATTTATATCCCTAATTCCTGGGCATGTAGTAGATATTTAACAAATATGTTTTATTGATTTTTCCTTTCCTTTATTTTTGCTTCATTTTCCTTTATTTTGTTATATTCTATACTCATTTGCAAAACTTGTCCTCTTAAGAATCCCCACCACCAACATGTCTTTGAAGAAAGCAATGGTTCTTGGAATGCTTTTCAAATGTTTAAATATTAAAAATAAATTTGTGATGCATGTATATGTAATAGATATCTCAGTGTGTAGTCAATGGCAAATACTGTTATAGCAGTTAAAGGGTTGACTCTATAAGCTAAGGACTTGAGTGTTATAACTGAATAATGAAAAATAAATTGATTGAACCTCCTACATTAATTCTACATCTTTGTTTAAGAATTGTAAGTGTCACTATAAAATTATTTTGTATAAAATAAGTGTCCCTTCTTTTGTGAGTTTTTTTCTTCATCTGTACACTCTTTGAGATCCTATACATCTGTGTGTGTACAAGTACATACAGCTGGTATTGCCTATGAAATAACAATCTATAGTAGAAAGCATTGTCTTTTTCTCTTCTACATAGTAAATGTGCCTTGAGGCAAAACTAGCAATGAATATATTTAATAAATGCAATAAATCAATCAATCATTGACTGTTAGACTGATCTTTCAAACTTGAGGCAGCTTGTCCCTTTAGATTATCATTATATGTTCGGTAATGAGACAATTTCAGACAAAACTTGCACCAATTTCACCTGTGCCATTTTTCTCTGCAGGAAAAAAAAGTGAAGACCTTGAATCTTCAGAGATATTAATTCTGAATCTTTCAGAAGTAATTAAAATTTAAAAGGAACAAAAAAACGGGCTGGTTAAAAATGCAGAAGCTCCATGTGGGGTGATAAAATGATGTCTATTTTTACACCTAGACTGTTTCGTGACTTGGGATCTAGCAGCAAAAGCAGTGGCATCCAAGTATGTTCAAGTTTTCACCAGTGATTTATAGGGTAGGAAGTGGTGTGTTTAATTCAAAGTTTCCCCTAGTACAGGTTGATGTGTGGAGGCCTCCCACTGTTCATTAAACCCTGATTAATATTTATGATATTTTCAACCTTCATGTCTGCTTAGTGTAATAAAATCTTGCAAAGTGTCAGGCCGAACATTGTCTCACTAATGTTTGTCAGAATATATAAAGGGAGTAAAGAAGTCTGCGTCCTGTGAAGAATGAGAGTTAAAACTTAGTTTAAAACAACTTCTTTTACAGTTAATGAAACCAGGTAATTGTAGTCTCTAGGCATGGTGTTTGTCAGAGACACTTAACAGAATTGTATTTTCTTGTTTCTTTCCTCAGTTATGTTTTCCCTGCGTTGTCTAATAAATTTTCTCCTTGCTTAAGCTTAAAAAGGGGGTTTCAGTTTTATTTTGTGGTCTATACTAAAAAGAAAAAAAGTCAATATCCTATTCTTTAAACAGCACCATTTTGTCAATTTGAATTACCATCTAACAGAATTCTAGCCTATACACAGCAACAGGCAGTTACTAGGAGCCAGGGACAGTGGTAAGTGCTAGGACAGAAAGACAAAACAAGGCAATTTCTTTTCACAAGTAACTTAAATATTAATGAGAGAAGTCCATCCGTATTAGTACAGTAAAAGATTCATTAAGCCACCTTGTATTAGCAAAGCACTATAAAAAGTATGGGAAATGCAGGACCAAACAGAACCAAAAGAGCCCCTACCCTAAAGGGACATTCTAACATTCTACTGTGGTGGTTACAACATTTGAACATGAATACACATATATTTATGTGTTATCATATAAAGTATTATTATGTTTTCATATTATTAAAACTAACATACTATTACATCATCGTTCCATCATAAATAAAGCTTATGTAATAATTTGAGGGCACATGAAAAACTACCAATTCAATTGTTTGTGTGCCATAAGGAATTGCCATGAGACATCTAAAATTTGTTATTCCAGTTTTCTAGACTGTAGAAAAAAAGACTAATGTTTTGGCTACAGGTCTCAGAATCAACTTCAAATTATAGTGAGAGGTGGAATCAGGAAATAATTCAAAATGTATCATGTCAAATAGCATTATCAACCCGATCACCTGTAAGAAAAAAAAATTCTGTGACAGTCCATTTATTATTACATATTGGAACAATATTCATTGCCAAAATAAATAATGAAGTGGAAATACTTTGGACAGATCCCGGAAGATGTTTGTAAAGGAATTTAACTTAACTTCAAGTCTTGTAATTAATCACTTCTCAAAAGGTTTTAAGATAGGAAATATGGTGTTCTGGAAAGAGGCAGAAGACCTGGATTCAAATCCTGGCTCCACTATATTCACCTCTCTGAGTTTCAGCTTTCTCATCTGTGAATAGAGAAGGTTGAACTACTTTGCTTCTTAGGACTGATCTACCTCCAAATTTGTGATATGTTAACATAAGAGGACTTGATTAAATACTCTTAAAGTTCGCTCAAAGCTCTGATATCTTAAGAGTACTAAGAATGGATAAGGGCTTGTTATTTTAAATAGCAGGTGAGTATATGACTACATAGACTAAGCTTCAGTGATATAGCTAATATTGTGGTTTTGAAGTTTCGAACTGAAAATATGACACATGCCATTGTTCACTATGTTTCATGTTCCTACATACTTAGCTCTTTGTTTCTATGATAGT
Organism: Bettongia penicillata ogilbyi; assembly: GCA_023548195.1. Lineage (NCBI taxonomy): Eukaryota > Metazoa > Chordata > Mammalia > Diprotodontia > Potoroidae > Bettongia > Bettongia penicillata. The sequence continues at coordinate 77,049 of JAJHZJ010000498.1, forward strand.
TCGTTGACTCCTGTGAGAAAAAATTGAATGATGTCAAATCAAATGCCAAAGGATTAAATTTATAACTGACATTTTTTAGGAAAAAAATCTATTTTTTCTTCGAAGGTTTATTAATATATGTTATATGTCAATCATTTAATTTAACCCTGAAAAGATCTTTACATACACAAAGTATAAAGTTTTATCTTGACAGTAAGTGGCTCAAGAAGTGACAATATAACAAAGCTAAGATAGAGATCTGTGCCTTAATGTTCCTATGAGATAAGTCATGACAGCACCAAAAAAATAAAGATATAAATTATGAAAAGCACCGAGACAACATTTTGGGTGGGAGTCATAGTTTAATAGCTCTCATTTCAACATAAGCCTACTAATAGCACGACCTGAATGATGCACCCATGAGACAGTCCAAAGTCACAAAAAAAAGAAAGAAAAAAGAAAAAGAAAAACAAGAAGGATTTAGAAAAGAAATAATGGAAATATTTCCACTTAAAAATAATGCAAAACAAGAAATTCCTAAAGTACCTAAAGACTGAATTTTTAAAAATGATAATGCCTCTGAAAGAGTGTCCATATGTGATATCCCCTCTTTTCCCCAGTTTTCTTCACTTGGTAGCTAATTATGTCTTGTCTATTTATGTTTTGCTGCTGTTATATGAACATAAACACAATAGGTGAATAACATAATTTTTTGTAACTGATACAATCCCTTAAAGCTGGAACCATTGCCTAGTACAGTTACAACCTGCACAATAGCTTACCATTCAATAGAAAGAGAGAACAAGGTTGACACATTTGCAATTAAATAAAAATATTGACAAATAAGACTTTTCATATCCTGTGTAAACGCATCTAGCTGACCTTATAAAATGCACCAGTGAAACATATCTCTTCATAAAAGGTAGCTACATTCATAGCTGGAAAACAAAAGCAGCAAAAAGAAATAAAATTTGGCACTTTTGTTACAGTCTCACAAAGAGTATAAAGATTTCTGGGTAGCTTGAGAACATTGATGCATATGAGAAATGACTGTCTAAAGCTATGAGGATAAGGACATATAACATGCATGTGTGCATGTCTGCTTTTGTTCAGATTTCCTGATAGATCTCAGTATTTCTTTGTTGAAAAATCTCCTCAGACATTTCCATTCCCTGGAAGGAAGAAAGGAAGGAAGGAAGGAAGGAAGGAAGGAAGGAAGGAAGGAAGGAAGGAAGGAAGGAAGGAAGGAAGTGATGCAGAGAGGGAAAAAGAAAAGAAGGGAAGAAGGAAAGGAGGAAGATAAATTGAACTTTTCTTTCAATCATAAAAACAGAAGTAAAATAAAAAGATCCTAAAATTTACTCCTGAATATTACATTACCTGTGGAGCTTAGGAGTATTATTTATTGTTGCAGTGTACTATAGTACAATGCACATAGTATACAGTACATAGATGATTCTTCCATGGCCTATAAGACAATGTAATTTTCCAAAGTGGTCAGAGAATAATTGGTCATACCTTTGTATATAGTATTGTATACTGGCTATACTAATTTATAGTTTGTTGGGTAGCAAGCATATACTGTGAAGTCTATAGAGTACCTTTCATACTTATAGGACAGAAATCTACCCTTCAGGAGAATGAAAGTTTAGGATTCAAGAAAGTTAAGCAAGGTTTTTTAAGACTCATTTTTTGAGGTAGAAAATTGTGTAGTTTTAATAGATCTAGATTTAAGTAGTGAATTAATTCCAGTGAGTGCTATTATTTAGTACATATTGTAATGCCTACACACTCTCTCATTCTATGTGATTTTCTTATATGGATTTCTATAAATTATCCATAGAAGCATCCTCTAGAATACTGTTCAACTTTCTCTGATGCTTTTAATTATCTTGAGAATATCAATGTAGCCCTTGACCTTATATTTCCAATCTCATTGTATATGCACTCCACTTCCATTTCTGATTTTTCATGTCCTCAAGGATGCCTTTTGTGCTAACTCTCCAGTACAAGCAATCTTTGATAATAACTTCTGTATGGAGACTAAAGTGTTTATATTTTGTTATGTTTTTTAATATTATAACTTTGCTACTGATATGCATAATTGAGCTAGGAATTTAGACTGGGTAGGGGGAAACCACTGACCTTGTCTCATTAGCCTTCCTTATATTCTGGCTAAAATTCATTAGCAGCTAAATCAGAAAACATTTTGGAAATGTGTAAAATTATCAGAGTCCTTGGATCTGTAGCTATTTCTAACAGAAAGGTTTTATTTCTAACCCTTGCACAGCACTCAAAAAGGGAAAAATCGATCTTCTCCTAATGCTAATTTGCCTGATTTTGGTTTACTAGACATGATGACTACAACTTAAAAGCCATCAGCCTTGTAGATACGTTGCAGATACTATATTAGATTGAAAGTGAATTGGTTTGAATCACTCTTAAGACATAAAGTCAGAAAACAGCAGGAAGGAACACCAAGAAGGAAGATGCAAAGAGTAGCAGAGCGACAAGCCATTGGAGACTGAGGGAAAAGAGCAGAAGCAAATTCAAAGGATTCCATGTCCATTAAAGAGTAGATCCAGCAGAGATTCCCTAGCCATTAGCAGTGAAAATGATGACTCTAGAAGATAACAAGGAGTCCTTCAGTTTCAGAGTTGTAAGTTGAGCCTTCATACATATTCATCACATGTGGGCCCCTCTTGCATAATCCTCAGAACTGATGTTCTTTACATTTGTCACACTCCCACTTTGATCATCTGATGAAACCTATGGACCCATTAATGTTTTTCTTACCTGAATTCATAATTGAAAAATATTCTAAGCAAAACCACTTCTAGGTCTATGTTCCAAAGAGATAATGAATATGGGAGAAGGACCCAGATGGACAAAAATATTTATAGCAGCTCTTCGTGAGGTGACAAAGAATTGAAAATTAAAGGGATGTCCATCAACTGCGGAATGACTGAACAAGTTGTGATGAATGCATTGTGATGAATACTATTGTGCTATAAGAAATAACGAGCAGGACAACTTCAGAAGAACTTAGAAAGACATGAGCAAATGCTGAGCAAGGTGGACAGAACCAGGAGAACATTGTACATAGTAACAGCAACATTAGGTGAGGACTAACTTTGATAGACATGGGTCTTCTCAGCAATTCAGGAATGTAAGAAAACTCCAAAAGACTCATAATGAAAAATGCTATCACATCGATAAAAAGAATTTTGGAGTCTGAATGCAGATGGCAGTATACTATTTGCCCTCTTTTGTGCTGTTTTATTTTATTTCTTCCTTCTAGTGGCTTGTCCCATTGGTTCTAACTCTTCCTCACAAAATGAAAAATGTGAAAATATGTTTAATATCAGATTGCATTCTATCTTGGGGAGAGGAGGAGGGGAAACAGGTGGAGAAAATTAAAAACTCAAAATCTTATGGAAGTGAAAGTTGAAAACAAAAAATAAAATTAATTTCCAAAAAAGAGAGAGACAGGGCAGACACTAGCAGACTGAATCCCCAGTGACTGTGGTTCCCAGACCTGTCAGCATAAGATGGGGGTATGTCTGAACTGAGTAAGAGAAAAGTTCAGGCTTGTGCAGGGCCTGTGGCAGCAGCAGGAACAACTCATGGGGCTATCAGATCACAGAATAAACACTAGAAAGTCACCAATTTCGGGGGCGGGGGGGCAGAGCCAGGAGGGCAGAGTAGAAAGACACATACACTCTAGTACTTCCCCCACAACCCACAAAATACCTGTAAAAAATGATTTTCAACAAATTCTAGAGCAGCAGAAGTCACAGAACAACAGAGCAAAAGAGGTTTTCAGCCAAAGGTAAACTTGAAAGGCCAACAGGAAAGGTCTATCTCACAGGACATTGACCAGAGCAGAGCCCAGCCCTGTTCATGCTGCATTGGGAGAAATAGGACCCAAACAGACCTCTGGGGCACAGTTCTCAGCAGGAAGGGTCTCAGATCCCTCAACTCACAAGCAACAAAGAAAGCTCCAAAGGTCAGTGTGGAAGGGCTTTCCCAGCAAACAGAAAACAAACAAACAAACCAAAACCATACAATATTTCTACGGGGACAAGGACCAAAGCACGAATACCAAAGGGGTCAATAGTGGGAATGTACTCCAATCTGAAACTTCAGAAGGGACTATGAACTGCTCACATTCACAAATAGCTCTCCTGGAACAGCTGAAGAAGGAAATAGAAGAAAAACTGGCCAACGATTTTAAAAGCATGAAAAATGAATTCCACAAAGAGAACATCTCTTTAAAAAGTAAAACTGAACAAATGGAAAATGAAGATCAAAAACTAACTGGAAAAAATAATTCCTTAAAAAGAATAATTTGACAGATGGAAAAGGAGATGCAAAAGTTGACTAAAGAAAACTATTTGATAAAAATTAGAATTGGGCAGGTAGAAACTAATTACTCTATAAGACATTAAGAATCAGTCAAACAAAATCTAAACAATGAAAAGATAGAAGAAAATGTAAAATATCTAACTGGAAAAACAACTGACCTGGAAAATAGATTCAGGAGAGAAAATGTAAGAATTGTTAGCTTACCAGAAAGTAAAGATGAAAAAAAAAGTCTGGAAAATATCTTCCAAGAAATCATCAAGGAAAACTGCCCAGAAGTGCTGGATCCAGAGAGCAAGATAGCCATCAAACGAATCCACTGCTCCCCTCCCAAAAGGGATCTCAAATTAAAAACCCCAAGAAATATTGTTGCCAAAATCCAGAACTATCAAGTAAACGAGAAAATAATACAGGTAGCCAGAAAGAAACTATTCAAATATTGAGGTGCTACAGTCAGGATCACACAGGATCTTGCAGCTTCCACATTAAGAGATTGAAAAAATTGGAATATGATATTCCATAAGGCAAAGGAGCTGGGACTACACCAAGGATCAAGTATCTAGCAAAGTTCAGGATAACATTTCAGGCAAGGAGATGGTAATTCAATGATGTAAGGGATTTCCAGACCCTCTTGACAGAAAGGCCAGAACTCAATAGAAAATTTGATCTTCAAATGCAAGTCTCAAGAGAGGCACGAAAAGGTAAACTGTGGGAACAAAAACAAAACAAAACTTGTTACTCTATTTGGGCAAACTGTTTAATTCCATATAAGGGAAGATGACACCTGTTAATCTTGAGAATTTCACATCTATTATGAACCATAAAAGGGGTATACATAGAAGGAATGGGTATAAAGTAAATGATGTGATGACAAAAATATGTTTTAAGCATGTGAAGGGATTGTAACATGTGAAAAGGAGGAAGCAGAAAATGGTAAATTACATCACAGGAAGAAGTAAAAAATTATAGTAGAGGGAAAGAGCAGAAGGTGATGAGCATTGTTTGAGGGATACTCTCATCTGATTTGGTTCAAGGACGGAACAATATACTTAATTAAGTAAATAATTCTAATTAGCTCTGTAGTCAGTAGGAGGGGAAGCAGGGTAGAAAGGGGAGGAGCAGTTCAAAGGGAGGGAAACAGTACTAAGGGCAGAGGGGAGTGAAAGGGAGGAGGGCTAAAAGAAGAAAGGGAAGACTGCAGAAACTGGTGGGGAAAAGTGAAAACCATTGAGGGAAGGGAGACAGGAGAACTAAAACCACAAAAGATGGGAAAAAGCATGGAGGGAAATACACAAATTGTAATCATAGCAGTGAATATGAATGGAATGAAGTCTCCCACAAAACAGAGATGGATAGCAGAATGGATTAAAAGCCATAATCTAACCATATGTTGTTTACAAGAAACACATCTGAAAGAGAGGGATACTGACAGGGTAAATGTCAAAGATTGGAGCAGAATATATTGTGCTTCAGGTAATGGAAGAAAAGCAGGGGTAGCAATCCTAATCTCAGATAAAGTAAAAGCAGAAATAGATCTAATCAAAAGAGATAAGAAAGGAAACTATATCATGCTAAAAGACACCACAGACAATGAAGCAGTATCATTTCTAAACATGTATGCTCCAAGTGGTATAGCATCCAAATTCTTAGAGGAGAGGTTGGGGGAATTGAAGGAAGAAATAGCAAAACTATACTAGTGGGGGACCTCAACCTCCCTCTCTTTGAACTTAATAAATCTAACTCCAAAATAAACAAGAAAGAGGTTGAGGTAAATAAAACTCTGAGTAAGGTAGATATGATAGATATCTGGAGAAAATTGAATGGGAATAGAAAGGAACATATCTTTTTCTCAGCAGTATATGGCACATATACAAATGACCATGTTCTAGGGCATAAAACCCTCACAATCTAGTGTAGAAAGGCAGAGATAATCAATTCATCCTTCTCAGATAATAATGCAATAAAAGTTATATGTAATGAAAGGCCATGGAAAAAGAAACCAAAAATGAATTGGGAACTAATTAATCTAATCCTAAAGAAGGAGTGGGTTAAACAACAAATTATAGAAACAATCAACAACTCCATTCAAGGGAATGACAATAATGAGACTGCCTGACAAATCTTATGGGATACTGCAAAGCAGTTCTTAGGGGAAGTTTTATATCTTTGAATGCCTACATGAATAAAATAGAGAAAGAAGAGATCAATTCTCCAATCGAGAAAGAAAAGATCAATGACATGGGTATGAAGCTGAAAAAGTCATAAAAAGAACAAATTCAAAATCCCCACGTAAAAACCAAAATAGAAATACTGAAAACCAAAGGAGAGATTAATAAAATTGAAATTAATGAACATATTGAATTAATAAATAAAACCAGTAATTGGTTTTATGGAAAAAAAATAAAATTTATAAACCTTTGGTCAATTTGATTAAAAAAAGAAAGAAGAAAACCAAATTACTAATATAAACAATGAAAGGCATGAACTCACCCCCAATGAGGAGGAAATTAAAACAATAATTGCAAATTACTTTCCCAAACTTTATGCCCATAAATTCAACAATCTAAATGAGATGGATGAGCATTTTAAAAAATACAAATTGCCCAGAATGACAGAAGAGAAGTTGAATACTTAAACAACCTCATCAGAAGAAGAAATTGAACAAGCCATAAATGAACTCCCTAGGAAAAACACCCCACAGCTTAATGGTTTCAGAAGTGAATTCTATCAAACAGTTAATTTGATAAACAAAAGAACAGTTAATTCCAATATTATTTAGACTATTTTTGAAAATTGTGGAAGGAGTCCTCCCAAATTCTTTTTATGATGCAAATATGGTTTTAATACCTAAACCAGGAAGAGATAAAATAGAGAAAGAAAATTAGAGATCACGTTCTCTAATGAATACAGATGCAAAAATTTTAAATAAGATTTTAGCAAAACGAATACATCATCTTATCATGAGAATAATACATTATGATCAAGGAGGATTTGTACCTGGAATGCAGGGCTGGTTCAACATTAGGAAAACTCTTAGCATTAGTCAACCCTATCAACAAAAAACTAATAGAAACCACATGATTGTCTAAACTGAAGAAATATTTGAATAGTTTCTTTCTGGCTACCTGTATTATTTTCTCTTTCACTTGATAGTTCTGGATTTTGGCAACAATATTTCTTAGGGTTTTTAGTTTGGGATCCCTTTTGGGAGGGGAATGGTGGATTCAATTGATGATTATCTTGCTCTCTGGATCCAGCATTTCTGGGCAGTTTTCCTTGATGATTTCTTGGAAGATATTTTCCAGACTTCCTTTTCTTCTTGACTTTCTGGTAAGCTAATAATCCTTACATTTTCTCTCCTGAATCTATTTTCCAGGTCAGTTGTTTTTCCAATTAGATATTTTACATTTTCTTCTATCTTTTCATTGTTCATATTTTGTTTGACTGATTCTTAATGTCTTATAGAGTAATTAGTTTCTACTTGCCCAATTTTAATTTTTATCAAATTGTTTTCTTCAGTTATAGATGCAGAAAAAGCTTTTGACAAAATACAACATCCATTCCTATTTAAAAAGTTTGGGGAACATATGTATAAAGGGAACATTCCATAAAATTATAAGCAGCATCTACCTAGAACCTTCAGCAAGCATTATATGCAATGGAGATAAGCTAGATACATTTGCAATAAGATCAGGGGTGAAACACGCATGTCCATTATCACCACTGTTATTCAATATAGTACTAGAAATGTTAGCTGTAGCAATTAGACAAGATAAAGAAACTGAAGAAATTAGAATAGGCAAAGAAGAAACTAAGTTATCACTCTTTGAAGATGATATGATGATATACTTAGAGAATCTCAGAGATTCAAGTAAAAAACTACTTGAAATAATAAAGAACTTTGGCAAAGTTGGAGGTTACAAAATAAACCTGCACAAATCTTCTGCATTCCCATATATTAGTCACAAAGTCCAACAGGAAGAGATAGAATGAGAAATCCCATTTAAAGTTAGGACAGACACTATAGAATATTTAGGAGTTTACCTGCCAAAGCAGACCCAGGGACTATATGAACAAAATTACAAGACACTTTTCACACAAATAAAGTCAAACCTAAGTGGAAAAACATCAGTTGCTTGTGGGTAGGCTGAGACAATATAATAAAAATGACAATTCTATCTAAATTAATTTACTTACTTAGCACCATACCAATTAAACTATCAGATAATTATTTTCTAGAGTTGGATAAAATAATATCAAAATTCATCTGGAAGAACAAAATATCCAGAATAGCAAAGAGACTAATGAAAAAAAAATGCTAGGGAAGGTGGCCTAGCCCTACCAAATCTCAAGTTGTATTATAAAATAGCAGGTATCAAAACCACTTGGTACTGGATAAGAAACAGAAGGGTAGACAAGTGGAATACGTTTGATATTCAAGATGCAGTAGACAATAAATATAGCAATGTACTGTTTGATAAACTCAAGGACCCCAGCTTCTGGGATAAGAACTCACTGTTTGACAAAAATTGCTGGGAAAACTGGATAACAATGTAGCAGAAACTAGGCACAGACCAATGCCTGACACCGTACACAAGAATAAAGTCCAAATGGGTACATGATCTAGGTATAAAGATTGATACTATGGACAAATTGGAGAAGCAAGGAATATTGCATTTCTCAGATGTATGGAGAAAGGAAGAATTTTTGACTAAAGAAGAGATAGAAGGTATGATGAAATTCAAGATGAATAATTTTGATTAATTAAACTGAAAAGTTTTTGCACAACCAAGCCCCATGCAACCAAAATTCAGAGGGATGTAGTGTTTTGTGAAAGAATTTTTACAGGTAATCTCGGGAATAAAAGCCTCATTTTTAAAATATATGGAGAACTGAGTCAAATGTGGAACAATACAAATCATTCCCCAATGTCAAATGATATGAACAGGCAATGTTCAGAGTAAGAAATTAAAGATATCTATAATCATATGAAAATATGCTCTAAATCACTTTTTATTAGAGAGATGCAAATCAAACAAATCTGAGGTACCACATCACACCTATCAGATCGGCAAATGTGACAGAACAGGTAAACGATAAATGTTGGAGAGGATGTGGGAGATTTAGAACATTAATTCATTGGTGGTGGAGCTGTGAGCTCATCCAGCCATTCTGGAGAGTGGTTTGGAGTTATGCCCAAAGGGCTACAAAAATATGCATACTGTTGACCCAGCAATATTGTATCTATCCCCAAAAGATCATAAAAATGTGAAAGGGGCCTACATGTACAAAAATATTTATAGCAGCACTCTTTGTAATGTCCCAAAACTGGAAATCAAGGGAATGCCCATCAATTGGGGAATGGCTGAATAAATGATGGCATATGAATGTAATGGAATACTATTGTGCTATAATAAATGATGAACAAGAAGACTTCAGAGAGGCCTGGAAAGACTTATATGATCTGATGCTGAGTGAAAGGAGCAGAACCTGGAGAATTTTGTTCACAGTGTATGAGAGTTTTTTCTGGTAGACTTGGAACGTCATAGCAATGCAAATACTTTAAAAAAAAAAAAATTCCAGTGGTCTTCTAAGGCACAATGCCCTCCACATCCAGAGAAAGAACTGTGGAAATCAATCACAGAATGTAGCAGATCACTTTTTATGTGTGTGTTGTGTTTTGGTTTGTTATATGATTTCTCCCATTCATTTTAGTTCTTCTACACAGCATGACTATAGTGAAAATGTATTGTAGATGTGTAGATCCTATATAGAACTGTATGCCTTCTTGGGAGGGAGAGGTTAGGTGTGGGGTAGGTATCGGAAAAAAAAACGGGTTATGTGGTAGTGGTTTTAGAACAGTAAAAATAAATAAAATTAATATAAAAAATCTATCTTACACTACAGGAAAGTTGGAGAGGAAGCAAGAAGTGCGATAAGGGGAATAATAGAAAGAGAGCAAATGGCAGAAGAGGGTAATTAGAAGTAAACACTTTTGGGGAGGGACAAGGTCAAATTAGGGGAAAAAAACAAGGGGGGATAGAGGAGGATAGTGGGTAATATAGTTAGTATTACACAACATGATTATTATGGAAGTCTTTTGCAAAATGACGCATATTTAGTCCATATTAAATTGCTTGCCTTCTCAGTGGGGATGGGTAGGGAGGGAGAGAGGGAGAGAAGTTGGAATTCAAAATATTAGAAACAAATGTGAATTATTAGTGCATGTAACTGGGAAATAAGAAACACAGGTAATGAGGTATAGAAATTTATCTTGCCCTACAAGAAAAGAGTAAAGATAGGGATAGGGGAAAGGTGGAGTGTGATAGAAGAGACAGTATACTGAGGGAAGGGATACTCAGAATGCAAGGTATTAGGGATGGGAGGAGGAGAGAAAAATGAGATGAGGAGAAAAATTGGACATGTCACAGAGTGATGTAAAAGCAATTTGTATTAAAGCAATTGACTCAATGAATTACTCAGACTAAATCAGAGGCATCTTTAGTTTGGGGAAAAGAATTTTAGTTTAAGTTTCCCAGAGGCAGGTAACTTTGGGTAAAATTTGGCATTGATGGAAAAGTTAATTTTGATTTTATGATTGTTATTTAATCAGGAACTAGAACATGTATAGAAAGGCATATAAGCTACTTAAGACTTGCCTCAAAAGATGTTCCTCAGCCAATGTGAAATTACAGTCATATCTGAAACCTGGTTATTGGGCCTTGCTATTTAAGATTCTTTGGGAGTATTAACTGATTGTTCTTTTGATTCTAACTTCAGGTATGGATAGCAAGAAAGGCGGATGTAGCCTCCAATTCATGATGCCAGTAAGCCTGTGAGATGCTGGCATGAACTGCAAAAGTGATCTCACGAGAAGCTTGGGCTGAGGGAAAATTCTCCCGACTCAGTTTCCCCACTGACACATGGCAGACTTTCAGCCTGACTGAATGCAAGTTGACAATCTACTCTTGCCTGGAATTGACTTGAAACTGGGGAGATGTTGGTTTCCTGCAATGTCTCTACTCTTACTGGCAATTTTCTATAGTCAAAAGGTTTGTAAGCTTAATTCCAGATCCTTTAAATTATAGATTGTTGGTAGGAGAACATCCGATCTTCAGTCTAAAATTAAGCTTAGGACTTTACACCAACAACAATAAGTTAGGGTGCTTTAATTCTTATTAATAGCATGGAGACAATCAGGCTAAGGGCTTGTGAAGTTAGCATACATAGTTATTATTTGTGTCTCAGTTGGCTAATGTTAAAAATAAAATAATTCATTCGTGGTCTATATTGTAAATGTTTTAAGAGAAGTATCACCTGACCAAAAGTTGGAACTGTTTTATGTGATATGAACTGTGTTAAAAATGAAAAATTTAAAAAAATTTAAAAAAAGAAAGTGACCCATTTAAATTTCTGGGAGTCATGATGGTGGAGTAAATCCTAGAACACTCTTACCCCTCCTTCTTGATCTAGAAAAAGTCAGAGAATATTGTCCCAAGAAAATTCTTGAACTAGTGGAGGCGACAAAAAGGACTCAGCAGTCTTTTAGCTAAGAAGCACTTAAAAAGTCAAATTAGAGAGGTAGAAGAAAACTTGACCAATTTTTTTTAAAAAAAAAATCATTTGACAATATGTACAAAAATTACCAAGAACAACACCTTAAAAATTACAAATGGTCAAATGGTTAAGGAAGTACAGAATCTAACTGGAGACAGTAACTACTTAAAAATTAAAATTGGCCAAATGGAAAAGGGAGGTAAAAAACTAAAGAAAACAATTTGTTAAAAATTAGAATTGGACAATTAGAAACTAATGACTCTATGAGGCATCAAGAATCAGTCAGACAAACTCTAAGGAATGAAAAAGTAGAGGAAAATGTAAATATCTCATTGGAAAAATATCTGACCTGGAAAACAGATCCAGGAGAGATAAATCTAAGAATTATTGGTCTACCAGAAAAATCATGATAAAAAAAGCCTGGATAGTATCTTCCAAGAAATCATCAAGGAAAACCGCCCTGAGTTCCAAAACCAGAGAGTAAAATGCCATAGAAACAATCCACCAATCACCTCCTGAAAGAGATATAAAATTAAAAATGCCAAGGAATATTGTAGCCAAATTCTAGAATTATCAGGTCAGCGAGAAAATAGAGCAAGCAGATTGAAAGAAACAATTCAAATGTTGTGGAACTACACTCAGGATCACACAGGATCTTGCAGCTTCAACATTAAAGGATCAGAAAGATTGGAATATAACATTCTGTAAGGCAAAGGAGCTTGGACTACAACCAAGGATCAATTACCAAGCAAAACTGAGCATAATCTTTTATGGAAGGAGATGGACATTCATGAAATAAAGAGCTTTCAGACTTTCTTCATGAAAAGGCCAGAGATCAATGGAAAATTTGATCTTCAAACATAAGACTCAAGAGTGGCATAAAAAGAAGTGATGAACAGGTGGACTTCAGAAAATTCTGGAAAGACTTATATGAACTGAGGCTGAATGAAGTGAGCAGAAGCAAGAGAATATTGTATACAGAAATAGCCATAGTTTGCATTGACTGATTTTGATAAACTTAGCTCTTCTCAGCAGTGCAAGGACATAAAACAATGCCAAAGAATTCATGATGGAAAATTCCATCCACATCAAGAGAAAGGACTATGGAACTGGAATGCAGAACAGAGCAGGCTATTTTCTATTTTTGCTTTATTTTGTTTAGTTTTTCTTTCTCATGTTTTCTCCAATTATTCTATCCAACATGACTGTTGTGAAAATGTGTTTGATAAGAATGTATAGGGAGGAGCCCATAATGGATTACATGCTGTTTTGGGGAGGAATGGAGGATGAAAAGAAATTTTAAACATATGTAAGTGAATGTTAAAATGGATAGATTGGAAAAATATATTCTAAATTTCAGTTAGATGTTACTTTAAAATGTAATTATTTTCTTATGCAAGTCCAGAGATCTCTCTCCTGAAATCTATCCATAGATCCCTCAGGGTAGCCAATAGATATGGTAAGAATCCAACTTCTAATCTAGATAGGTGGTTTTGAGGTATTTTGAATTAACTGAAAGAAACATGAGAAAGAACAGAGGAGATTGTGGGAATAATAGCTAATATATATCTACATATCTATTTTAATACTAATTTAGACTGCAGAGACAATCATTTGATTGGATTAAGAAGTAGTAACAATAGAGCAATGACTCATTGCTAGAAAAGATGGTTTGTACAAGTAGGAAGGAAGAGTGGTTTAGGGAAAATACTGGCATATTTGGAAGTCTCATAAAATATAAGAAACAGAAAAGTCAAAAATCATATACTTAATATTCCAGGATTGTATTACTGTTGTTGTGGCACCAAACTTAGAAAACTAATAATCTTCAACTTCTCACTTGCGATTACTCCACATACACGAACTGCTATCAAGTCTTATCATTTCTGATTCATAACACAACTTGTTTGTGTCCCCTTCTCTCTATTCACACAAATCTCAAACTGATTGAGGCCCTCATCACTTATGCTCACACTTCTGCAAACCTTGCAATTGGCCACTTGCTTCAACTTTCTCATTAGACTCCACTAAGCTACTAAAATGATATCATCCCCCCCATTCCCACCCCACTGACTCAAAAAGTAACTGTGGTTCCTTGTTACCTCTTGGATCTAATATGAAATCCTCTCTTTGTCCTTTAAAGTTGTCAGGAACTAGTAACTGCCTAATCTTTCTAATTTTCTTATGCTTTCTAATCTTTATGCTTTACCTACCTCTATGATAATAAAGTGGGCCTAACAGCATTTATGATTTTACCCATAACACTCAGTCTCCCCATTCCTTGCATTTTCACTGACTGTTACCTGTGTTTGAAATATTCTCCTTCCTCATTTCTACATCCTGGCTTACCTCAAGATTCAGCTAAAAACCCACCTACTGAAAATAAGCCTTTCCTCATCTCTCTCCTCTCCCCTCCTTGACTCATTCTTGCTTAAGTCTTCTCTTCTAGTTTATCCCCCATTTGCCATATATATATAATATCGGAATAGAGTTGGGTATTTTTTTTTATTTTTGTATGCTGTCTCCTCCCATAGAATGTGAGCTCCTTGAGGGCAGGTATGATTCTTTTGTCTTTCTTAGTATACCCAGCACTTATGACAATGCTTGGCACTATGTAGGTACTGAATCAGTGCTTATTGACTGAGTCAACTATAAGTATTTACAGATTACAAGTGTTTACAGAATAAGTGCAAAATAAATTCAAGTTAATTAATGATGAATGGCAATAGCACTGGGGGGATCAAAGAAATATCATGTTGATTTTGTTCATGAAAACTTTGTTTTGAAAATAAATGAGTAAGTGAGAGGTCCTGTGAGGCAGACACAGGTTAGGAGCAAATGTACCTCAGGGATAAGGAACAATCAGGGCACAAATGCATGGAAATGCGTGAGGGAAATGGGAGGTCCTGTGTGTGAGAAACAGAAAGAAGACTAATTTGGCTAAAAGGCTAAGCATGAGGAGTGAAATAAAGCATGCTGAGGCTGAGAATATAGGACTTCCTCCCTTCACATTGTGAAGAATTTTAAAAACCTTATAAAGTCATTAAGATATGTGTGCTGTTCTTAAGAAACACTAGAGGAAAGAGGCCACAAACAGCATGGCACACCACCTCGAGTGTCAGATTTGGAATCAGGATGGTCTGCATTAAATTTTTCAGCTCATTCTGATATTTTACTAGTGGTGTGACCTTAGGCACCTGATTTAACTTTTCAGTTTTCAGTTGTAAAATAAGGGTTGTAAATATATTCCCTATTGTGAGATCACCTGCATACATGGCTTAGTAAACTTTAAAGCAATACAGTGCTATTGCTGCTGTTCAATCTTTCAGTTGTTTAACTCTTCATGACCCTGTGGATCATGTCCATGGGGTTTTCTTGGCAAAGATACTGGAGTCCTATGCATGTATGTGTGTGTATGTGTATGTGTATGTGTGAGTATGTGTATGTGTGTGTGTATGCAACCTTTATTAGAAAAATTGTACTTTTATCTCTTCAACTTGGAGGTATTAAGGTCACTTCATTGAATTTAATTCAACAAACATTTATTAAACACCTACGGTCTAAAAGGCACTATGAATAGAAGGGAAAAAAAAGTGATACGACTGAGAGACACAGTACAGTCTCTGGCACAGAACAATATTTCTGACTTTGCCTAATAGATATTTGTTGACCGTAGAGTTTGTTAACTATACTTGTTTGGATCAGAGAGCAATCAAAATGAAAGACACATTCTCTGTCTTGGTGGACTTAGATTGACACAAACACTCAGAAAACCTCAGAAAATGTTAGCAAAAAACACCCTTTCACCAAGACCTGTATGAACCTCCATAGCGATGGAGGAAGAAATCAATGAACAAGACAGATAAGAAAGAATAGCGGCTTAAAATTCTGACAACAATTCAGAATGCTAGACTACCAGTGGAGGAAATCTGATTTTGAGCTAGAACAAAGACTGATTTTTAATGTAGTAAATAAAAAAATAAAGGTACAGTTATGCCTTCCACTTCATGGTGGTTAGGGGTGCAGCATCCCCACAATTTGGAAAATCCACATAAATATTTTGGCCCTCCAAACCAGAGGAGAAATCTGAATCATTAGGGCATTAAAAGACAAAATATATTGATATTATACAATACTACTATTTAGTTTTGCTTTTCTCAGTTTCTAAACCTTTCCTGTATCATCTATTGGCTTTTGCATGTCATCTGCAGCTTCCTCAAAGCTGCCCCAAAATTCTCATTTAATTTCTTATGCCAACCTCTTATATATTTGAATCATGATGGGGAAAATAATGATGTGGAAATTTGATTCTTGGAGAAATATGGAAAATTTAGAGAGAGAAAAAAAAACTATAAGGAGAAAATTGGATAAGAAATAGAGATAGGCAGGGGCAGAGCCAAAATGCCTGAGCTCTCCCCAAATGCCTCAAAATACATGCAAAATGACTCTAAACAAATTGTAGAGCAACAGAAGCCACAAAATCACAGAGTGAAACAGATTTCCAACCCAAGACAATTTGGAAGGCCAATAGGAAAGGTCTTTTGCACCAGGCTCAGAGCAGAATGTAGCCCAGCTTGGCTCACATCAGCACAGACAAGACTCAACACACAAATGCCAAAGACAGCTTCAAAGGCCAGTGGGAAAGCTGTCTAATCTTGGTGACAGAGAAACATGATCCAGCTCCAGCCCCAGGCCCAGCCCCAGTGTGATGGCAGCCACTGTTGCAGTAGCAACTGCTTCTGGAACTCTCAGCCTACAGATGGTAAGGGGATCAGGAAACTGATTTTGTTGGTGGTCCCAGGGTGAGGAGGAGAGCTGACTTGGTAGAGTTGGTGGTGACTGTGAAGAGGGAATCCTACTCTCATTTTCTGGGTAGAAAACAGTGCTTATCGTTGCTCATATAGAAGAGTGCAGGCCAGGGGAAGAGTAAACACATCTCCTTCAATCATAACAATTTGGAGGAACTGAGAATTTACAGGTCTCTAGGGATACCTCTGAAAAGAACTGCACAAAACTCCTGAACTTTGGGGCAATACACCCTCCACTTAACAAAGACCTCAAAAGTCAAGTAATTGGCCTTGAAAATGACCAAAGTGGGAGGGAGAATGAGACTATGGAATGTTACTTTCTTGGTGAAGAGCTATTTTCTTACAATGAGGAAGATCAAAACATACAACTGGAGGAAGACAGCAAGTTCAAGGGTCCTATATACAAAGCTTCCAAGAAAAATATAAAATGGTGTCAGACCATGGAAGAGCTCAAAAAGAATTTTGAAAATCAATTAAGAGAAGGAGAGGAAAAATTGGGAAGAGAAATGAGAGTGTGTAAGAAAATCATGAAAAATGAGCCAGCAGCTTGCTAAGAAAAACCAAAAAAAAGTGATGAATTAAAAAAAAAAAACCTTTAAAAATAGATTAACACAAATGGCAAAAAGGTCAAAAAACACCATTGAGGAAAAAAATGCCTTAAAAAGGAGAATTGGTCACATGGTAAAGGAGGCTCAAAAGCTCATTGAAGAAAATAAGTCCTTCAAAATTAAAATGAAGGAAATTGAAGCTAATGACTTATGAGAAATCAAGAAATTTTGAAGGAAAACCAAAGAAATGAAAAAAATCTCTAAGACAATGTGAAATATCTCATTGGAAAAACAACTGAACTGAAAAATAGATCTAGGAGAAATAATTTAACAATTATTTGTCTACCTGAAAACCATGATCAAAAAAAGAGCCTAAACATCATCTTTCAAGAAATTATCAAGGAAAACTGCCTTTATATTCTAGAACCAAAGATTAAAGTAGAAATGGAAATTTCTGAAAGGAAAACTCATAGGAATATTGTAGCCAAGATCCAGAATTCCCAGGTCAAGAAGAAAATATTACAAACAAACAGAAAGAAACAATTTAAATATTGTGGAAATACAATCAGGATAACACATGATTTAGCTGCTTCTATATCAAGTGATCAGAGGACTTGGAGTATTATATTCCAGAAGTCAAAGGAGGTAGGATTAAAACCAAAAATTACTTATCCTGCAAAACTGAGTACAATACTTCAGGGCAAAAACTGGCACTCCAGTGAAATAGAGGACTTCCAAGAATTCTCGTTGAAAAGACCAGAGCTGAATAGAAAATTTGACTTTCAAATATAAAAATCAAGAGAAAAATGAAAAAGTAAATTGGGAAGAGAAGCTAGAAGGGATTCATTGAAGTTGAACTGTTTGCATTCCTAAATGGAATCATGATTTCTGTAACTCATGAGACCTTTCTCAGTATTAGGGTAGTTAGAGGGAATACATCCCCCCCTTACACAAACACACACATGTGTGTATGTATGCATGTGTGTATGTATATATATGTATAAATATCCATGTGTATGCATGTATGTATGTATATATGTATATAAGTTTATATATATAGACAGAGGCCACAGCACCGTTGAATATGAAGTGATCATAGCTAAAAGTAAAATTAAGTGTTGAGAGGAATGTACTGGGATAAAGAGAAAGGGAGAGGTAGAATGTACTAAATTACCTCACAAAAAAGAAGCAAGAAAAGAGCTTTCACAATGGAGCAGAAAAGGGGGAGAGGTGAGAGGGAATAAGTAAGCCACACTTTCCTCAGATTTGGTTTAAGGAGAGAATAACATACATTCAATTGGGTATGGAAATCTTTCTTGCCCTGTAGGAAGGCAGTGGGAAGGGGATGGGAGAGGGAGGATAATAGAAGGGACACCAGATTAGGGGAAAGGATAATCAGAAGTAAATGCTATTGTATGGAAATAGGTGAAGGGAGAGAATGGAATAAATAGAGGGCAAGACAGGATGAAGGGAAATTCACATTACTGTTTTGGAAGAGTTTGTGTGGCTACACATGTATGATATATATCAAATTGTTTGCTTTCTTGATGAGAGTGAGTGGGGAGGGAGGAAGGGAGAGAATGTGGAACTCATAGCTTCAAAAATGAATGTTAAAAATTGTTTTTGTAGGCAAGTGAAAAATAAGTTGTACAGGCAATGGGGTACAGACATCTATCTTACCCTACAGGAAAATAGAGAGGAGGGAGATGGGAGGAGGGGGGTGATAGAAGGGAGGATAGATTGGGGAAAGGAGTGGTTGAGTGCATGCTGTCCTAGGGTGGGGGAGGGGGAAATGGGGAGAAAATTTGAAATTCAAAATCTTGTGGAAGTGAATGTTGAAAACTGAAAATAAATAAAGTTTATTTAAACAAAAAGAATTTGCGATTGACATCATTTTCCACCATTAGCAAAGCACCTAAATAATATTGGAGAAATTCTTCAGGTTTTGCTAAATCTATTTATCTCAACAATGGAAAATTTGTTTTAGAGTTTACTTCTTCCAGGCTGAAAATATAGGATGAAAATGAAAAGATCACAGGATAAGGAGTGAAAAGGTCTATGTTGTAGTATCAACTTTGTCTCCAATTGCAGATATGTCTTTGAGTATCTATTATTTCATTTTCCTGGGACTCATCTGTAATATAAGGGAGTTGAATCTGATGACTTTAAAGGATGCATGTCCTATGAAACTTAGTATTTCTTTTCCAAATATAATAGTAATAATTTCCAAATAACAATAGTAATAAACAAATGAAAAAGGAGTTGGGCTTATCAGGACCATGAAGAGACAGACCAAGAAGGCACCTTTGAAATGGAAAACAGGAAAGAGGTGAGTCTCCAGAAGCCAGGGTAGCACCTCTATTAGGCAAGCATATTAAAACCTGAGTGATAATTCTTCAGAAATGAGGTCGTCCATGATGCCCTTGAAAGTGTGTTGGATTTCTCTTCAGAAAACTGGAATCTCTTGGTGTCCCCATTTCTTTATCTCTAAAATTAGGGGATTGGACTGGTTGAACTTAAAGCTCTTTTCTAGTTTATGATCTTATTCTTTCAAAAGTATTATGATTGAGATTATTATAATATTTCTTCATAGATGTTCCTCCCTTATTATATCTGCAAGAGATTGTGGGGTGGTTGTTGAGAAGGAATATTGGAAAGAGAAGAAATTTCTCTTCTTTGGATCATTAGATATTTCTGCTGTCATTTGATGATAATGGGAAGTTAAGTATTTTGGGTTGGGTGTTATGGTTCATTGGAATAAACACTAGTTTTGACAGAACCAATGACCTCTTCTCATCTTTATTTTTAATTTCTTAGTGCTATGATAACTGATGAATTGTCTCAATACATTTCTCACATTCCCATATTGTTTTTACTAAAGAATAACCTTGTCCAATGTTGGGGGATGGGAAGAAAGATCATTTTACAAGAATTAACATAATATTTCTGAAGCATTTAGCACAGTCCTGCAACATAAATAATGCACTTAATAAATGTTTATTCCTATCTCCCTAGTTAGACTCATGTATCATTGATTTCTCTCATGATTTTTACCGACCTATGAAATAACGTGAATGCAAAAACCATTTTTTCCAGGCCTTTTCCCTCTCACTTTATTCTAATACTCTGAGAAATTTCTGAAAATTATGATTTTGGGGAGTTTAGAAAACCCTAAATTACTATTTTATTTTGGATTCTTGGTACTAATCATAATTTACTTTAGGAGCCATGGATTCTATTGCTGCAGTAGACAGTGGAGTAGTCTATTGCTCTTCTATAATTTGCTTCCTTTTGTTGTTACTTATTCTTGTTTATTTTGGGAGGGCTGTGCAAGAGGTACATATTAAGAAATGTTAGTGGATCGAAAACGGTTTTTGGATGGGTTTCCTCCTCAACCTTCCTTTAATCTTACTGCAATTCTCACATCAGAACCTTAATGCTCATTCCTAAATTTTTTTCAATAGCTTTCTAGCTATTTTCCTTCCCAATTCAATCTACTGCACAAAACTAGGCTACAATAATAACCTTTAAAAATTAGTGGCATTATCACAATTACCCAAACCTCATTTACATAATAAGAATTTGTTGCAGCTGCTTTTCATTTAATGAATTAAATTCAATGTCTTTAGGTTAGTATTCAAGGTTTCTAATCTACAACCACATCCTCTACCACTTTTGTCATCAAAAACTCTGTATTTCATAACTAATGCCTTCTCCTGCCCCCACTAAAAATATAGTATTTTCCAAAGAAGAGGGGAGTATTTTAAATTGGTCATATATTGGCTATATAGGCTCTGATTTCCTATTCCAATTCCCACTCCCACCAATAAGTCAGACCACAAGATATTGGCAACATCTCCCTCTCAGTGTTCTAGAAAATGTGTAATAGAGTGGGATCCTCACCCACATAAGGGATTATGAGTTATTCTTTCCCGCTATTGATTCATGGTCCCAGAGGTTTATTTCTCTCATAGATTATCAACTGAGAAAGACTGAGTTATTCAGTCTTAACTAGTACTTATAAAGGGATATTGAGTAAGGTGATACACTAAGAATCATAGCTATAAAACAATCCCCCTACTGTCTGACAGTCTCAAGTAAGTACATAAGGAGCCCGGAGGAAAATAGACTCAGGGTTATAAGATACATATTAAAAAAAAAAAGTTTGTAAATACACATGCTGGTGGCTACAAAAGTTTTCCATAGGCATGAAATAGTTACTTTCTTGGGTTGCTTTTGAAGCTTTGAACTTTTGTCCATTCTGTCTTTAGCTACTGATGCACTCACTGCTGTCTGCTGATCCAGGAATATTGTTGAGACACTCATGGAAAGATGAGAAACACACATCTCTACATACTTTTAAGTTTACAAGGTCCTTCTTCGAATAAAGCCTATCCTTTGTGCCCCTCCAACTCTCACCCAAGCAGTTTCTTTTCAGGAATTTCATGGAAAGCCACACTTGCTCCCATTTCTGTAATTTTCTGGTAACAATTTAATACTTTAATACAAGACTCATAATATGTGATGAAATTCGTAAGCCAATTATGATAGCCTTTCTCTCTGTAATTATCGTATTTTTTCAAATGGTTTTGAATCAAGCAGCCACTTTTTCTGACTAACTGATTTTAAAACATGGACCAAGGATTCGAACACGGGCATGAAGCAGGGACTTTCTTGAAATCTACATAATGAAAGTGAAGGGTGATGTACACTAGCTAAAGTGGAATCTGCAGTTCCTCCTCAGGCTATGTGACCTCAAAATGTAGGAAGTCTCAAGGCCTTTTCCCTTATAGCAGGCCTGTAGAACATAAGGACTAAGTGCTGCTTGAGGTCCACCAAAGAATTTCAGGAGGTCCATGAAAAATGTAGAGAATATAAAAGTGATTTTTACATGCCCTGCTTCACCCACCTTCCACTTGTCACTGTTGTGCCTTAATGTAACTTGGATAGTGGGTTGCCACTGCACATTCTCTCCTGTTTGTCACATGACCTATAGCAATCATTGCCAGTCTATCACTACTCTGAGAGGATGAAGTCATACCTTTTCATTGTGTTTTGGTCATTGAACAGCGACAAAGTGAGGGCAGCCATGTCCTAAACAGCTGATGCCTGCCATGTGATGAGTGACAACAACACAAGGACTTCTCCCCCTTCCTCTCTGTGTGACTGCCCTTCAAGTTACATGAGTGTCTGGCACTCTCTCAGCTTCTTTGTGTGTGAGTAGTTGCTGTGGAGATTTTTTTTGTTTCTAATATCAAAGTTATTGGGGTAACTTTGTATAATCTGTGAAAAAAAGAAATGGGTGATCTAATCAGAACATAGAGTGGTTAATCCAGAGTGGACAAATAGATCCTTGTTTACCTAAATGAGAGACAAAATATTGTTCACTGTTTGACAAGAAGTAATAGCCATTCCAAAAAATATGATCCTTGTGGCCATTTTGAATCAAAACATCCTGGCTTAAACAAATTGGAAATAGATGAAAAACAAATTGAAGCATCCAAATTTTTGAAAAATCTCAGTGAGTAACTTTCAAGAAAGTCAACTCAAAAAATGAGGCAGCTCCTAAGGCTAGTTTTCAGATTTCTGAAGAAATTGATTTCAAACATTTCAAAAAGCAATAAAGTGATTGCTGAGAAGAAATGTAATACATCCCATTAATTAATGTAAACAGTAAGAAAACTTGAAAAAATGTATTAAAGTCTGTACTGCTTAGCAAAGTATTTTTTTAACATTAATGTGATTTCATGACGAATTAAAATCTTAATAAGTATAATTAATTGATATTAATTGAAATTTCCTTTTTTGGTAGGGTTTATTTTCAAAATATGTTAGTAATTAATTATACCTTTAATTGGAAAGTGAACCACTAAAAACCTATCTGTGGCTCAAAGAAATTTAGCCTATTTTACTTTTGGCCCCTATGTACTGACAAGTTGTACAGCTCTGCCTTATAACATGATCACTCACTGGATGTAATTTGCAAAATTACTGATATTCCTCCCTCTTCAAATGGTTGAGACCAAAAAAAAAAAAAAAAAAGAGACAGGTGATTAATACATTCAGGGCTTTTTGAATTCCTGCACGGCTGAGCAGAGAACTTCTCCTTCACCATGTGGTTAGATGACTAGAATCAGTTACGTGATATCTACACATGCTCCATAGTTTCTCTAAGGCACATGCCTTACATATTATTGCAATTCTAGAAATAGTGTCTAGAGTGCTCCACAAGTAGATGCTGTATCAGTTGAGTAAATTAACAGGGTCTGCCCATGATCCAGACCCTTTTTAAACCTATAAACAGAACAAAAAAAAAAAAGCCGTGGTCATACCTGGCAGTGTATGTGATATTCTTTACCCATAGTCATCCCTCTTGGCAAGAAAAGGACAGAGGCATACTTTCTCATCTCTTCTCTGGCAAATATGTGTGTGTATACACAAACATGCATACACATATATATGTATATAAATATAGTGTGTTCTGGGAAATATATGTATACATATACAATATGCATAACGCATGTGCATATATACACACACAATTATATATAAAATACGCATATATACATGTATATGTATATACGTTTATTTATTTATTCCCCCAGCACACCTTTGAAGAATTTACTCTTGATATACTTGATAGACTCTTGTAGTTACTTAATGAATTTTTTTATAACTACTACTATTTTTTATACCTCTCCTATCTGTTACTTCCTTGCATTAAAAACTCCATTCCCTAAATAATTTAAAGGATTAAGGCAGATTTGGGAAGAATGTGCAAATTGTTAATTACTGAGATATAGAGAGCTATAAGGAAAGGATAGATACTGAAGCTGACAGGACAATGAAGAAAGGGGGAGGAGGAGAAAGAAACAGCTAATGACTTAAGCATAGCCTGTGGGAGGCTGAAATGCTATTGCTTAAACTTCTGGGGTGAATTTGTTTCTGTTTTTGGTTTTGGTTTTTTTGGGGGGAAATAAAAGCTATCATAATGTAATGTATTCTTTCTTTAAAAATGTAATATGAAATAAGAAGCAGCATTTCTTTGAAATAATGGACCCATGAAGTAAAAATATATTAAAATCCTATCATAGCTTCACATATCTATTAGGCTAGGCATTTATATTGCACTTATTACCTAGTACCTGTTAAAGCTATTTACACAGACTACAGGAAAGAAATAACTTTTATGTTCTTTTTAGTTTGCTATAAATTCAGAAACAATTTTCCTCGAACAGCTGATATGTGAATTAATAATGAGGATCTGTATCTTTCTTACCACTGTATGCCAAGTACATCTTCTCTATTTAAAAATTGATGAGTTCTCAGACTCTAGTGTCCTCAATAAGAGAGATTGTGGGGACTTATGGGGATAATCACAGTTACCCCAGGTGGAAGGTTCTAGTTTAGGCTCTTCTCTTACCAATCTAATTCCTCAGGGTCCATCTAGGACAACTTGGATATGGGGTAGACTATATGGGATTTGGAATCAGAAGCCCTAGGCTCAAATTCCACTTAAGATATTTGGTAGCTAGCTAGATGACCAGGGAAAAAGTTATATTTTCTTTAGTCTCTGTTTTCTCATCAGTAATACTTGTATTGTCTTATTCACTGTGTTGTTGTGAAGAATGTGTTTTACCTAGCTTTAAAATATCCCACTAATGTAGGTTATTATTATCATAATTGTTGCAAAATCGCATTTGAAAGAATGGTGTGTTCCAAACCAAAATTCTTTTGGTTTAACTGAAAAGTAAAAGGTAATGTAAAAGTTGAAATAGAAAGCTGAAAGTTTTTTTTTAAATGAATAATCATATCCTTATCTTATTTGTATTTATCTTTTTTATTTTAGAAAAAGTGGTATAAATGATTCTTTTACTTTTTAATGTCAATGACAGTGCAATGTTGAAACTTGCTATTTTGATGATTCAAATTAGGCAACTATTCTTTGTTGAGCTGATTTCGCATTTGGGAAAATTACCCCATTCCCACACCTGACAAAGTGACTTTATACATTATATTTACAAGAACCTGTATTGCATATTCCAGGATAGCATGACAAACTAAGGGATAAGGTTATAATGGCCTTCTCTGTTCCTTCAAATTACTTGATATAAGAACAAGAGAGTAATGTGATTATTTTGGAGGATGATATAAATTACACCTTCCATAGAAGTCAGTCTTGGATGATAGCATAACCATTTACAACCGGAAATAGACATAGGATATCTTATTTAAAACTTTGTTTCTCAACAGCATCCTACAGTATGAACAATTAAGAAATTGTTGGCTCTCTTTTATTAAAAAACACTCAAAGTTCTTATTTCCTTTTTTTATTTGAGAAGTTAATAAATTTACTTAAATTTTTTTCCCCTCTTATCTGTTTGGTTCTTTGGATGATATCCTACCTTCTCCTCTGCCATTTCCTACAAATTTCTTCTAGTACTTGAATAAATGGCATTTCAATTAGTCAGGTAATCAAGAAACATTTCTTAAGTTCTTGCCATGTGCCGGGAAGTACAGTGGATAGATTATAGCAGACTAAGGAATTATCCTGACTGTGTTTTTCTGGCATGATGATTCATTACAGGTTGATTATAGGTTGATATAGAAAGTATAATGTAAATTTTTTATTTTTAAAATTTCTTTTTATTAATTTTTACTATTTGAGTTCAAGGCCATTCCTTTTGCAGCTTTTGGTTAACTGAAAGCCTGCCTTCTGCTAATCTTAACCTGACCTAACCAAAACCTGTCCCATGAGATGTGAAATATTTTTTGTCTTTAAACATTGCTTAGATAAGAAGCCAGAGGAAGAATCTCCACTACCTCTGACTTCTTTGTGGTGTACTTGTCATTTCTCTCAATCAGTCTATTTGTGAATGTTCTAAATGTAGTTTTAATCTATAATCTGACTTAGTTTACCTACAAAGTCTATTTAACTAGATTTGTTTATGTATGTAATTATGACTCTGGCTTTGCTTTGACTTTTATCACCTAAGTGGAATATACAAGATTGTGATATGTAAAACAATTATTTCTCTGTAAATTGGACACAATTTTATCTGTAAGAGGTCTTCTTAGAAACCTAGCTTTAATCAAATTTATTTTTTCTTGTCTGATATCTGAACCTACATTTGAGCACAACAACAAAACTTAGGTTTTTACCTCTATAATCTCTGCATTGTGTAGATAACTTTCTGCACTTGCCTACCCCATGAACTCAGAGAAAGCATGTTTCTCTGAAAAGTAAGGGTAGCACTATTCCCAAGGTCTTTATTGGTAGCAAAAATGATTGTAGCTAGCACCCAAACATCCTCAGGAGGATATAGGGAAGTTGAGGCAATTTTCAGCAAATTGTACTATGTCTTTGATAGAAGAATAGGTGACCTCCAGTAGATAAATTCACTTCATAATTGTACTAGATTCCTAGAGTCATTTAAATGAGGAATAACAGGGATCAGGACCTCAGGGCCTACCCATTATGGCCATGCATACAAATTCTCCAGGGACTAGAAATCTACCAGGGGTGGGAATAAAACTAATTCCTCAGGAGTTTTTCCATATAGCATTTACCTCAAAATTGGGATTTTTTTAAATTTATTTTATTTTTTCATTTAATATTTGAGTGAAGCAGGTAAATGGATCCAAACTTAAGCCTTGAGAAAATTAGCACCCTTCTAAAATTTGAAGAATCAATTTTCCTATCAGGTAAGTTTCATTATAAATCTCCTAAATTGCTTCTTAAGATTAATGTCTGTCATGTAATGCTGAGCATACCTAAGAGAAACTTGCTCAACAGAATTATCCTCTGGTTTAAAAGAGCTAGTCCAATGAAACAGCTATTGCATTAGGCTTATCACTTCTAATTTAGCATTTTCAAGCTATTTAACAATAATGTTCAACAACAGATATGGCTTACAATTAATGATAATATTCTTTATGACCAATGACGAATTTTCATTGCAAATAATAATATAAAATGTATATAACCAATCAGAAAAATGAAATACATGAGTCTCAGTAATCTATATGATTTCATTTGCAGTCATCATTGGTAAAAAAAAAAAAACACATAAATGCAGACATATTATAATAGCAAGAAAAAAGAAGTTTTAAAATTGATTCCCAAATCCAGTGAGGGCTTTTATTTATTTGATTATTTTGGATGGTTCTAGGTGGAAATATAGAGCACTATGTTTCCAGTTCAATATCAAAGATAAGGGTAGCAAACTATTATCACATAAACCTGGGGTGGGGAACCTTCGGCATCGAGGCTACATGTGACCCTGAAGTTTGGAATCAGTCAAAGGGCCACACTTGAGGATCTACAGGGTCACTTGTTACCTTGAGGCTTCAGGTTCCCTTCCTCTGGCACAAACTGTTAAACAGAACTTTTGTCTACTGTTTGACTACAAGGAGTGCTTCTTGGTGAGCATTTGAAGACAAAATATCTTGTGGGAACTGGGTGGGTAGATAATACAATGAAATCCTTGTCAAGTGAAACAAGAGAGTGTCAAATATAGGCAGATAATATAATGAATCCCAGATAATATAGGTAGGTAGATAATATACTGAATCCTTGTCAAGTGAGAAGATAATTGTTTGATAACCAAATGCATATACATACACATCTGCTTCCATCTAACACAATACTTCCATCTCACTTCTAAAGCTCAGGAAGGTACAGTATATGTTTTATTAAATCTGCTTATTTTTTCTAATTTTCTTCTTTTTAATGATATCCTCTTATTATGTGAAAAATAAAATATATCTTTAAATTATTCACTTACATTTGTGATGTTAATCCTATGAAGAAATGGTCTTTTCTATAGAAGTGCTAATTAGGGAAATGTCCATATAAAGATTATTGGTTGTAAATGTGTTAGATATTTATAGATATTTCAAATTTACTTGAAAGGGCATAGAAAAATTATCTCTATGGAGAAAATAGATATTTTAGGGCAAGAAGAATATTACTTGTAGATCATTTGGTGCTACAATATCCCTGATACTAAATCATTCTAGACTACAAAATGGCACTTAAGTAGCACAATAGGTAAAGCACCAGGCCTGGAGTTAGGAAGACTCATCTTCCTCAATTCAAATCTGGGCTCAGATACTTACTATATGTGTGAACTGAGGCAAGTCATTTAACTCTATTTGCCTCAGTTCTTTCTTTATCTGTAAAGTGAGCTGGAGAAGGAATGACAAACCACTCCATTTCTTTGCCAAGAAAGCTCCAGTTGGGGTCACAGTCAGACATTACTGAATAACGATTTAAAATAAGCACATCCACTTTTCTAAACATTATTAATTTCTATATACAAAATACCATTATGCAAACTGTTACAGATCAATAGAATTTTTGTTACTGCTATATAGGAAGATAAGACTTTAGGAAGGAGAAAATCCATTCTTTCATGACAACTAATAAGAGAGAAAGAAGGGTTATTTTCCCAGTAAATAATACAGTGATCGCTTCCACTTAGCAACTTTCCCCATTGTGGTTTTGATATATCACAGGTTGGCATAAGAAATAAAACGGGAATTTTTGAGGAGTTTTGCAGAAGGCACACAACCTGTGAAGGCAGCTGACATATAAACAATTTAGAAACTCAGACGTGCACAACATATATGAATAGTTCTTTTACTTAACATTGATCTACATAAGACCCATGACAACCCAGTTTTACAATAAGATACTATAAACATCCTGTTAAAAAAAAAGACAGAAATTCAGACATCTTCTCTGGTACAAAGGGAGGGCCAAATAATTTTATATGGATTTTACAAATCAAGGAGATGCTGGGCCCATAATTCTCATGATGTAGACAAGATAACTGTATTTCTAAAATATCCTTGTGGATGTTTTAAGACATTCTTCACCTGTTATTCAGGTGAAAAAACAAACACAATTTAACTAAGATATTATTTAAGTACCTTGATGGTATAAAAGTATGATAATTATAAGGCAGCTGTAAGGTAGTCTAATGCATAGGACACCAAGCTTAGAATCAGGAAAACTCATCTTCCATGATTTCAAATCCAATCTTGGACACTGTGTGACCTTGGCAAATCCCTTAACTCTGTTTGCCTCAATTCCTCATCTGCACAATAAGCTGGAGAAGGAAATGGCAAAGCATGCCATTAGCTTTGTCAACAAAATCCCAAAGGAGAAGTCAGACATGACTGAAAAAAAACTGAACAAAAACAAAAGAATCATTTCTTTAGATGCAATGATTCAATTTTACTTTTGAAAAACTATGGAGAGGCATATTTTTTAAAAATGAAATTAAAAAAATCAATTTCTCTAAACTTTATTTCCTACAATATTTGAAAAAATTACCTTGCAAGATAACTTGTGTTGAGGATGAAAAGACTTCTCTTAGGGTAAATAGATTAAACCTTGAATCAAGTATTAGTTTGTAGCTACTCTGTGTGTGTGTGTGTGTGTGTGTGTGTATTCTTCTATCCAGATCCCTAAAATAATCTGAGGGTAGAGAGTAATCTGAACTGGTATAGGGAACAATGCAATTTTGGGCATCTCTGATTCAAAGCTTTGTGTTGTTTGGATAGACATTAATATTAATTTTTTAGACTGAGAAATCTAAAAACATACAGAACATATTTTTAGTATTTCTGACAGCTATAAAATAATGATAGACTTTAATTTGTTAGAATTATCTTTTTGTTCATTTTGATTTGTGACCGTGGAAGTGATGATTTTTGCAAACATTTTAAGAATATTATGATAACCATCACTCTGCACCTACCTTAGACAATAATTGTACTTAAATTTTAATTATCAGTAATAGGTGAGAGCAGAAATGAAGTCAACATTTATAATAATTTAATTATTACTGAAAGAAATATACCTTTTTTTCCAAAAAAACAATATAGGGCTACATGTTCATTTGATTCTAGGTAGCTGTGATAAAGTATTAAAAGGCCAGTTCTGGAAGTCATTCTAATCCCAAACTTGCCACTAGTTTGCAATACAGATCAACTCACTTCAACTCTTTATACTTTGGTTCCTTCATCTATAAAATGAGGAGTCAAATTGAGATGTTCATTAAAGGTCCCTTCTGGGTCTAAAAGTTCACTGAATTCTTTGTATCCAGTTGATAATCCGTGGCTCTCCTAAATAGATGTACATACCAAAAAAAAAAGGAGTGGAAGAATATGCCTCTGCGGCTCCTCCTAAAATATTTTATTTATATACAAATAGAACAGCTCAAATAAGGGAAATCATTTGGAACTATTAATATTTAAATGAAATGTCAGCATATTTCAAAAGAATACTCTAAATACTACAAACCTCCTACCTAGGCTAAACAAAAAAATGAGTACACATTAGAACGTATTCTTCAGCTGAGTTCTGGCCTTTTTGAAATTTGGTACTAATTGGGAAATATTTTTGTGAGAGTGCTCTGTGTATGTGTATTTGATTTGGGGTATCCCACAGGGTTGTGTCCTTGATCCTCTTTCCTTTTCCCTCTATAACTCTTTTCTTAGTGATATCATCAGACCACGGATTCCGTTGTCTGTGCTGATGATTACCCAGCCATAACTACTCTCTGGTCTCCAATCTCTTATCTCCAACTGTTTATTAGAGACCTCTAATTGGATGTCCTGCAAATATTTTAAACTCAACATGTTCCAAACTGAACTCATTATGTTTCATTTTAAAATTTCTGCCCCCTTCCAAATTTCCCTATTACTATCAAGGGTACCACTATTCTCCCACCCACCCACCCCACACTTGTCATCTCTTACTTCTGTTTTTACCTTTGTAATATCTCTCCAACATACCTCCTTCTTTCCTGATACTGCTGGACCTATTCTCTTTACACCTGGACTATTATAATAGCCCACTGGTTCTTCTCCCTGCCAGAATTCTCTCCTCACTCCAGTCTATCCATACTCCTGCCAGCAAAGTTGTTATCAGAGTTATTGAGTGTCAGAGCATGGGCCCCTGACTCCACTAACTCCTTATCTATTACATCCTACATCAAATATTTGTTTCTCATTCAAATTCTTTTATAAGCACTCCCACCTCCATCTTTTGGGTCTTCTTTGACTTTTCACTGCCCTATTAGTCTTCTAGCCAGAGAATGCTATTATTCAAACAGTCCATCTCCAGACTCCAGACATCTTTACTCGCTGTCTCCCAGGCCTAAAAGGTTCTCTCTCCCCATCTGTGCCTGGCACTTAGTAGATTCTTAATAAACGTATATTGACTAACTGGTGAATATTTGTTTAGCTGCTTCTAGTCAGAACTAATCATTCTCTTGAGGTTGAATGATTTTTAATTTAATTTAAAATTAAATGGTGTTTCTTAGATGATCATATGAAATGGGCAGATTCCCATGCAGGGGTATACAGACATACAGATTCAAGAAGCATATACCTTATCTATTCATAATATTTTATAATTATCAATGTTGGCCAATAGTAAATTTTCTTTTGTTCGTCTACGAACAAAAATTCAATATCACAAATCATTCACATATATGTGTTAATCAATATCCACACAAAACTTTTTATAAAACAACTTTTGTTTAAATGGCATCATTTGCATCGATTAATACTCTACAATTCCTTTCCTTATATTTAATACTTTTTCAGGCATTTTAATTACCTCTTTTGGGAATTTTTGGGATAAGATACTGTAGTGGTTTGCCATTTCCTTCTCCAGCTCATTTTACAAATAAGGAAGCTATGGTAAACAGGGTTAAGTGACTTGCCCAGAGCTAGGAAGTGTCTAAGGCTGGATTTGGACTCAGTAAAAAGAGTCTTTCTGACTCCAGGCCTGACACTCTTTACACTGTGTGACCCATTTGCTGAAAGAAGACTGCATATTCTCCAGAAATAATAAATCTTAAAGTTTTCATGTCTTTAAGCTAATAACAAAAGAAGCTGTGTCATGTTTTCCCTGATAGTATGATTCAGGCAATATCAAGGACTGTGTGAAAATTATTACTTTCTGTAAACTTCCAGTTAATAATTTTTGTGGCTCAAATTTTTTTCATGAATTAATGATATAACTAATTTTCAAAAGTATTTTAAGCATAAAAATTTTTAAAAAATTAAAGATTAGATGTCTACTCTTGATACTAACAAGTTTCTTTTAATTGACCAATATTGAGTTCTGACTATGTGTAGGCTTTTCTTTAGTTGCTAATATTATTTTGAAGTCTTCAGTTCCTGAATTCTAGAAACACAAAGCCTAAGAATACAATCACTAACATGTAATTCTTTGATCAGAAGTATGTGGTTTCCTAGTATAGTTTATTGTAATAAATACGGGTCAATGTAACTTTGAAAAATATGAGTATCAGAGGGCATTGATGTAGTGTAAAGTAGATATAAACTGGCTACAAGATACAACAAGAAATGAACTACAGAGTGGGAGTGGACTAAAGAATAGCATTGATGGGTTACGAACAGCCCATAAATTCCTGTAATAGTCTCATGATTTCAAGAAAGATGAAGAACCCTCAATACTTAAGATGGGCTTCCGTGTCAAACCATGACAGGACATGAACAAGACTAATTTAGGATGGGCAGGTACATGGTAGTGATGAGTCGCATCCTTGTAGGGGAAATACACATTGATAATATCATAAATCCATTTGTATGTACATGACTTAAAACAGTGTAAGTTATAGCTGCTATTCAGGGAATTATAATACTCATTTCTGATATTTTCAGAGTGTTTAACACTTCACAAGTCATATTCACATATATTAATTTCCTCAAAGACTCAATGAATTCAGTAGATCTGGGATTAGTTTTCACATTTTGCAAAAGAAGAAAAGTGAAACTTAATGAAGTTAATGATTTGCCTAAACATACAGCTTAGTGAATTGAAGCAGAACTAAAATGAAGGTCTTTGCACTTGAAGCCTAGGGCTGTTTTTGTTACATTACACTACAAGGTGAGAAAGCGTGCCTCTGGAGTCCTTTCCTGTTCAAAAATATTCCGACCTGTGAACATAGAGCCCATTTTCTAGGTGATGAGTTTGAGACCGGGAGATATAATTTAGGCCAAAGTATTAAACATATTAAACATTAAATCACTTTAGAGATAATGAAAACAATTTAGATCTATGCTGTAAAACTCTGCCACATAGAGATTATCTTATGGATTTGTATTTCATTGATATGGGTATTCCCAAGACAATCACAGACTGCAACTTTCTAGAAGTATTTTAAACCAGTGATGATCTATGGATGCAAGATTTTACAACTCAAAGGCACCTTAGAGGCTAGTAGTAGTCAGCTCTTACTCCTCCATTCTGTAGAAGTGTCTATGACTTTCTATAAATTCTCCTTAGAGGCTCTCCCCAAAAGAGTGGGTTGAGGGAAAGACTTCTAGATTTCCTAACATTTATTGACTGTCTCTATGGCACTTAGGCTTTCCATCTTACTTAAATGTGTTCCTTGATTGTGTGTTTATGTGGAGATACATTCTTTCAGAAAACAGTTTCTGAGGCACCCATTTTTTGAGTCAGTAAGAATTCCAGGTTGCTAAGGTATTGTAAGAGAACATTAGTTAACTAGTTAAGAATTAAATGTGAATTTATTGTATAATTGAACATTCAACCAGGGATCAGAAAGTTGGGAGGATGCTTTTTAAAGTAGAAACTGACCTCCTAACTATACATTTTAACATATTTCTTTTCCCTCTTTTCAAATTTACATTGAAATCATAAAGTATCAGAGAATATATTGAATGTTTTGGAAGTTCTTGCCAACGTCTTAATAAATTTTTTCTATCATTTAACCCTGAAGAATGATTTTTGTAAAAGCTTCAATCATTTTATGAGCTTAGTGTAAGTATAAATACTTATCATTAGTACTACCATGGTAAATGAATACATATCCAATGAAATAGTAAGTGGAAAACTTATTTCCAAGAAAGTGGCTTGTCAAGAAAATAAATTAAATTGCATTTAATTAATTTAAAGAAAATTGCATTTAGATCAAATTTAGACATACAAAAATATTTACAAATGATTCCTATATTTTTCTTCAGGTATAGTAGATTGTACCCAGAAGCTATCTAATGGTATAAATAGGTAAAAGTACCACCTTTTCCCATATTTATCAGATAAGTGCTAATTTATACTATGTATCCTTTGGGGAAAAAAAGTTCATTAGGTAGATAACATTCAGTTTAATAGCTAGATTTGCATCACAAACTATCTAGGGATACTAAACCTTATTAATGAATTTTTACCTCTGCAAATAGCTTTTCACAATCCATTTAGAACACATTAATTTAAATATTTTGATCATTTGGACAGGAGAAGAGACAAGAATCAGTATGTGGGAGAGGGAGGACATTTGCCAAAGAAATCAACAGAATTACTAAAAATGTGGAGAGGCTATTTAGCTTACTGAAAGCAGAAAACTTCCCAGGCCTATTAGAGTCATTTCAGTAGTAAACCTTAGTAAACAATTAATGAGCTAAATTGCAAAGTACTTTTATATATTCTCTGAAGGACCTTTAATTGACACCACTTTCAAAATTAATGTCACTGTATGTGCTTTAACCTAATAAAGTTCCACTTTTAGAAAACCATTCTCTAATTCTTATTCTTAACTAATTCATTTTGACTTGCCCTCCAATTACTCCAAATTAGTAAGCTCCCATTATGCAGAAAGTTTGAATTTCAGTCATAATAGAAGATTTTTTTTAAAGACTTGGGTACTTTTATTAGTAATTAGCAAAGAAATAATATATTCATCTTTACTAAATGAACTAATAATTTTAGAAAATATGGAAGCTTACATTCTGCTTTTTGTTTCAGAATTGTAATAGCAAGAGAGAACACACATTACTGTAAGAGTATGAGAATAAGATGGAGAGATTCTGAATATCACTGTTAGGTGAATACCATTAGATGATGCTAATAATTTGATGTAATAGTGCTAGAAATCAAATTGGTAATTGATGAGAACTTGATAAACTACTTCATGATTCAAAGAACCAAAGATTTTAATGGAAAATATAGGTATGGAAAATTTTTCCTTAAAAAAAAACACTAGTCAATAGAGGCTCACTTGAAAACATAATTCCAGCAGGAGAATTCCAGAGATGAAGTCTAACTAGCACAGGTAGTAACATCAGCTGAGGCAATTGTCAAGTTGATTTTCCCTGAATTTGTAGGTTACTATTCAGTTCTGGGAAACATGCTACAAGTTGTTTTATACAATAAAGGATAAAAAGTTGACATTTTGATGTTTGATGCCTAACGTCCTAAATACCTCTTATATTTATTATTTTTATTCCTTACAAATGACAAGTTAGAATTCATAGTCTGTTTTTCCATGCACCTACTAATTTGATGTATTTCTGTAATACCATTAATTTACAGCCCTTCTTGACACAGAGCTCTCATGCTTCATTTTTATTTAAAGCCAACCTCAAAGAACTTTAAAGCTAGACCATCAACAGGGTGAATTCCTTTATAAATGTGGTCCAATGTTTTGACATTTTTGGTGTAAATAGAAAACCTGCAAATACTAATATAGCATGTTTTCTGCACATTTGTTCAGTTGACACAACAGTTCATCAAGTGTATATTTTCCTGTCTTCAGGATCTAAAATGAGGTCTTATTTATATAAGGGCAAATAAAGTATATGGGATCAAATAACTGTGTTCCTATTTCTTCTCTTTGCCTAATCCATACAGATACACTTTTTGTAAATCACTCTGAACGAATAAAATCTCTCTCTCTCTCTCTCTCTCTCTCTCTCTCTCCTCTCTCTCTCTCTCTCTCTCTCTCTATATATATATATATATATATATATATATATATATGTATACATATATATGACTACCTTTTTCTCTCTATGTTTGCATTCAAACTCCCTCCTTATCTTTGCACAAAAGGTATCAAATGTCTGGGATATACTTCCTGTTCACCTTTGAATCAGAGAGTAATCTGGCTTCTTTCAAAGGCCAACTCAAGTTTCACTTTTTACATGATGACTTTCATGGCCTTCTTAGTCACTAATGCTCCCTATTAAAATTTATATTACTTTGCATATGTTTTGTATTTATTAGTGTATGTTGTGTATATACAATGTTTTCCAGTAAAATGTAGGTTTCCTGAGGTCAGGGACTGTTTTCTTTTAATCTTTGTATCTCTGACACATTGTATATTGTCTTACAAGTAGCAATCATTTATTAATTGTCTATTGCATGAGTTTAATAGTACATTCCCTTACCAGTGGACAATCAGGGGATAGAATGTCTGTCCTGGAGTCAGGAAAAACATTTACTATCTGTGTGACCCTGGGCAAGTCATTTAGCACTGTTTGCCTCAGTTTCTCCTCTCTAAAATGAGCTAGAGAAGGAAATGCCAAATCACTTCAGTATCTTTGCAAAAAAAAACCAAATGCAAATGGTGTCATGAAGAGCTGGATACAAGTGAAAATGACTAAACAACAAAATAATTGTTAGTATAAATGAAATTAGCGTTGAATATAGAAACGCAGAATTAAACCTCTAAGGCTGGCAGTGACCTCAATGAGTATCGAGTCCAAACCCCTCAATTTACAATGGGTCTATGGTGTAATAGTAATCAGAAATCTGGTTTCAAATCTCAGTATCTCAGTAAAATGTGCAAAATAACATTTTGGGGCAGCCAGGTGTCACAATGCATAGATTGTCATTCTTGGAATCAGGAAAACTCATCTTCTTGAACTCAAATCTGGCCTCAGATACTTAATAGCTGTGGGATCCTGAGCAAGTCCCTTAACACTGTTTGCCTTAGTTTCCTCATCTATAAAATGAGCTGGAGAAGGAGATGACAAATTAGTCAAATATCTTTGTCAAGAAAATCCAAAGTGGGTTCAGGAAGAGTTGGACACAACTGAAACTTTTGAACAATAGATAAAACATTACCTAATAGAAATAGAAACCAAATGTTTTAGTCCCTACTATGACTAATATATGTCATATATATTTGGTTTGAGTTGATAATATATTTAGACATAAATATAATTACTGTATACTTGTTAAGTTTTTATTAAAATAAACATCACAAAACACAATTATGAATTTTCATAGCCATCACCAGTGCTTACAGTATTCACTATACATTCTCTCATTCATAATTTTCTTGCATTGTTAAATTCAACCTACATATTACCAAATACTTATTTTAAATAATTTTATGATAAAATTTTCATTTGAAGGATTAGAGATAACCATTTTCAGGAAGCTCACAGGTGCAAGTAATATAAAAATTGAAAACATATGCCATGCACATAGGTAGTACATATGTAGAAAGAACACTGGCTCTGCAACTGGAAAACTTGGGTTCAAATCCCAATTCTAACATTAATTCTGATACCAGAGGCAAGACATTTGATTTCTTGGACCTCAGTTTCTTTAAGTGTAAAATGAAAGAGTTGAATGAGATAACCTCCTTATGCCCCTTCCAACTAAATCTATGATCCTGTGATTCTTTCAAAGGGAAAAAATTTACTGTGGCTCAAAACATTCATTGTGGGATTTGGGAATTAGGAATATGAATATGCATTACTTGACTGATTTGAAAGAGCTAGTTGGACCTATAACAGTCTTAATTTAAAATATTTAGCATATTTTGCTATGTTAAGACCATAGTTATAAAATTATGTTGTGTAATATGTACATTAAATTCAAATGAGAAAGAGCTTAAGACCTCAGAAACAATGAGATGTTCCCTGGCGCTATATTAAATTATATTTGACATTCTAAAAGAATGAATGCATCTCCCTAGTCACTTAACATCTACTATAAGACTGTGTTTTAGGCATTGGATTAGAAGAGCCCAATGAGCAGAATGTTTTCCCCATAAAAAGAAACCAAAGGAATTATGTCATTCTTTCTTCTGGCACCAACTATACTACTGTGGTTTAAGTATCCCCCTAGGTAATATCTATAAATAATGGGAATTTTCATAGGTTTTACATTCTAACTGAAATAATTCCTGCAGGGGTAACATAGAACAAATGCTTCTTGATGCATTGAATAGCTGTCTTTTGACTTCTGGACCTGATAGGCTAAAAAGAGACTTTTTCAAATGCTTAGGGAATCACTGCCATTTAGAATCACTGCATAATTCAATCATTTTACTATTGTCTCATTGGAGAAATCTAAAACATCTTAAGGGAGTCATTTTTTTAAAGGATGAGGTAGAATACAGATGGACAGAGGAAAAGGAAATACCTTTTTTACACTGATTATGCCTGTTCAAATATCTCATCCAGAAAATCATCTTCTACTTAGAATACTGAGTTCCCTAGATGGTGTCTGGGAGGAGTTCTGACAGATACACCTGTGTCCAAGTAGTTCTTCCACCAATAGCCATAGTGTCTAAAATTGCACTTATCAGGATCATTCTTTGGATTCTAATATTATTTTTATGAAGCTCCTACTCAAATTCAAGTATTCTTTTGGGACGTTAATGGACAACAAAGTACATTTGGACCTAGTCAAGTCAACAAGCATTTAAGCAATTGATGTGCTATAGGTATTGTGCTAAGCCCTAGTGACACAAGGGAGTTACAAATAAAAAGAAAAGAAATCAGTTATAAAGGATTTCACATTGCAATGAGCAAGATAACACCAATAAACAATGATGTAAAACAACATATATCTAGGATAAATTGGAGATAATCTCAGAGGGAGGGCACTAAGATTAAGGAGGATCAGCAAAGACTTCTTGAAAGAGATGGAACTTTGAGTCTTAAAGGAAGCCAGAAAAACTAGGAGGTGGGAATGAGGAGAGAGGGAGAGAGAGAGGCAGAAGGGGAGAAGGGAATAAAAGAGAGAGAAAGAGAGAGGGGGAGGGGGAGAAGGGGAGAAAAGGGAGAGGGAGAAAGAGAGGGAGACGGAGAGAGACAGAAAGGGAGAAAGAGACAGAGACAAGGAGAGAGAGAAAGAGATAGAGAGAGATGCACACACGGACAGATAAACAAACAGAGACAGAGAGTTTCAGGCTTGTAGGACATCCAGTGAAAATATCTGAAATTGTGAGATGGATATTTGTGTGAAAGTAATGAAGAGAAGGGTTGCTGTCATTGGATCACAAGTACATGGTGGGGAATGAGGCATTAGAAAACTGGAAATATAGGAGAGGACCAGGCTATTGTAGGATTTAAAAATCAAACAAATAATTTTGTATTTCATCCTGAAGGTGATAGGAAGGCACTGGAGTTGACTAAATAGTAGAGTAACCTGTATTATCTCCAATTGTGATTCTATTAGTTGAGAAGGGGGTCTAGGGAAATGGTCTAAACCATTAGAAACTTTCTAGCACTATGTACAATGTGAAGATGACTGATCAGAAGCTAATAATAAGTTGTTTTAGCTTACAAATCCTTGAAAAGAAGGAAGCAGGAAACAGGAAAAATTGAGAATTTAGTAAAGCAGAAAATAATATATTCATGATTGTATTTAGGGTTAGCCCTCCTCCACGGAAGTTATATTTCTATAGATTTTAGAATCACAGATTGAGTGCTGAAAGGGAATTTAGTGGTCATCTGCTCCAAGCTCTTTATTTTGTAGATGCAGAGAGAGATCTCAGAGATCTGTTAAATGTCTATGACCAATGACTATGTAAACAGCAAGAGTAGGCTGTTGGCACTCTTACTTGTAGTCAAAGAAAATTAATGTATCACTCCTGCTCTTTTATGCATTATAAGTAGAAATAAGTAGAAAGAGAGGAGGCAGCTGTTGCTATCCATTACCTCAAGACTTCCTCTAATGTCCAAGTCAATGCTTCATTGGGATGTCGGGGTGACTTGGGATTCTGGAAGTCTGTGCCAGTGAAACACAGGCTCTGGCAGAAAACGTTTGAGCATAGACCATCCTGGGTATTGAGCATATCTCTGTCACCTGAGAAAGAGCATGGCTAAGTTTCATTGCTAGAAGTGTTTTAGTCACAACAGTTTTTAAAGATCATGTACAAGGGTCAAAGGAAACTTCAGCTTAGCTCAATGGAGGGAGTATCCACACTGAGGAAATGATGGCTCTCTAAGGTTCTAAATCATCTACTTCAACAGACAGGTGATCTCATTGCCGGAACTAAGAGAGCTGCCACACCTGGACTCTATCCTTACAGTCTTGGAGAAAGTGGGAATGACAACGAAACAGACAAACCCTAGAAAAACAACTAGACTAGACCAATCAGACCTAGAAAAAGACAGAATTAGAGGTAAGATAATTTTGAGGACACTGAAGAATCGATTAATCTCAAAGTGAAAGAAGGGACAATGCTAAACTTATAGGATAAAACATCAGACCTTGTTACGGCTTTATGCCCAAAGAGAAAGACTTTTGACAATAAAGGCTCCATATACATACTTCACTATTAAAATAAAAATGTGGTGATAATCTACACATCCACAAAAGACATTTATGAAAATAGAATAGGCAAGCTTTCACAAGCTATATTGTATAGATTTCATCTGTATGATAATAAAATTACATAAAAGGTGTAGTGATTACAAGATCCCAGTGATCTTATTTAATTCATTAAAATTATAGAGCTCTAAAGGCTTTCTAAAGATACTTAAAGACATTCATTTTTCATTTCATCCTAGCTACATTTCTACTTGAAGAGGATGCTAGCTAAAGATCATTATTGTGACTCAGTTTGAGGAGGAAGTATTTCTTCTGCGTAATGTAGTAGACTTCCTTATATCTATAAGCGTGCATGCATGTGATAATATCCTTTGTAGCCTGAAAAAAAAAAAACCTGTTTATAACAGCATCTTTGCCATCATCCTCATCCACATTTATATAACACTTTAAGTTTTAAATTTCTGCCAACATTATCTCATTTCATGATTACAGTCTTAGGAGATAATTCAAAACTTGTGAATATCTGCATTTTTAAGTTGGAAAAACTGAGTGTAAGGTTAAATGAGTTGCACAGGGTCACAGAGCTAATAAAGGAGAGATTCAAATCCAGATCTTTTAAAAATATTGTTTCAAGTTCCACGTTCAGTTCACTATATGAGTTAACTGTAAACTGTGTTCTATACCCCAACTTGTATACTGTTTCATAAAAATTTATCCTAAGATCCATATCTAAATATCTATCATAACTAAATCTTCTAAGATTCTATTCATCTCCTTAATTTTTGCATTGATTTTATGATTTTCTTTCTAACTATGACTGGAGAAAGTTGATATCTCCATTAGTATGCTTTTTACTCTCAATTTCTTACTGTAACTCATATCCTTTAAGAATATGGATAGTTAATTTGGGGTTTACTGGCTAGATGTTTCCCTTCCCTCCTCTCCTATCCCCTTCCTTTCCCAAAATCTTAAACCAATTGTGGTCTGAAGCCCATAGATTGTAACACACTAGACCCCTGGCCAAGCTCTACCTAAGGGCTGTTTTCTGGACTCTTCTTGCTTAAGAGTGATTATTAGTAGTAACTGTTGCTGTTTCCCTCCCAGCCTGATTTATAGCTTTTTCTTTGCCTCATTCAAGGGCCAATCCCCTGACAACTTCTTAAATAGGCCTATTCACTGAATGGGTATTACCTAACCCTAAATGACTACTGAATTGTCCTTGACCTCAAGGGGCCAAGGTCTCCCCTTGCATCCTGGGCCTTCTCCAGTCATCCTGATGAATATCTGATCACCAGATCCAAATGGTTCATGTCATCATTTCCCTCATGGCATGATCTTCTTTGGTAACAAAGGACAAATACAACAACTTGTCAAAGGAAATAAATACGCTGTTTTCAGATAAAAAAATAAAAACTATAGTCATATGAAAAAGTGCTCTAAATCATTATTGATGAGAGAAATGCTAATTAAAACAACTCTGATGTTCACACCTATCAAACTGGCTAATATTGGCTAATATAACAAAAAAGAATATTGGCTAATATAACAAAATAAAATGTTGGATGTTGGAAGGAATATGGGAAAACTAGGAAACTATTGCACTCTTGGTGGAGTTGTGAACTGATTCAACCATTCTGGAGAACAATTTGGAACTATTCTGAAAAGCCTATAAAACTGCATACCCTTTGATCCATCAATATAGCTGCTAGGTCCATATTACAAAGATATCCAGAAAAAGGGGAAAATTACTATTTATACAAAAATATTTATAGCAGCTTTTTTGTGATCAAGAACTGGAAATTAAAGAGATAT
This sequence comes from Bettongia penicillata ogilbyi, assembly GCA_023548195.1. Lineage (NCBI taxonomy): Eukaryota > Metazoa > Chordata > Mammalia > Diprotodontia > Potoroidae > Bettongia > Bettongia penicillata. The sequence continues at coordinate 119,486 of JAJHZJ010000498.1, forward strand.
CCATAAATTGGTGAATGGTTAAACAAGTTGTGTTATAAGATTGTAATGGAATGTTATTGTGCTAAAAGACATGACAAGCAGGATGATTTCAGAAAAATCTGGAAAGACTTACATGAACTGAGGCATAGTGAAGTAAACAGAATGAGGAGAACAGTGCATATAGTAACAGCAATATTACTGGATGAAGAACTGTGAATGACTTAGCTATTCTCAGGAATACATTGATCTAAGACAATCCCAAAGGACGGATGATGAAACATATTATCTGCCTCCAGAGAAGTAACTGATACTGATTGAATACAGACTGAGGCATGCTATTTTCCCCCTTTGTTCTTGATTTTTTTCTTGTATTCGAGGTTTCTTGTACAAAATGATTGATATGAATCTGTTTCACATAATTGCTCACGATTAACCTATATTTAATTGCTTACCATCTCAGTGAGTGAGGACGGAAAGAAGAGAGTGAAGGATAGAATTTGGAACTCAAAACTTGAAATAAAAATGTGAAAAAAATGAAAAAATATGGATACTATGCCCTTTGGTCCATTTATTTTAGTGTTGATATTACTTCATTATCTATAATGTCTCTTAGCAAAATGTAGTTTCCCTACTTGTCCCTTTTTATTAGGTCTATTTTTTTGCTTTTACTTTATCTGAGATCAGAATTGCTCTCTGCTTTTTCTTTAAATCATCTAAAGCATAATAAATTCTGTCCAAGCTTCTTGTTTTAACTCTTCTTTTCTTTTAAACAATATATTGTTGGGTTCTCATTTGTAATCCATTCTGCTATATGCTTCTGTTTGATGGGTGAATTCATCTCATCCACATTCAAAGTTATAATAATCATGTATCCATTTTCCTCCATCCTATTTTCTCATTTGTCTCTATCTCTCTATAGCCTGTCACTCCCCTAAGGTCTGTTATACTTGTAACCATTGTTTTCTTTTAACCATCTTTCCTTTTACCCCACCCCCACTGCCATTTTTCTTATTCCTGTCCCTTCCATACTGGGCAAGATATTTGTCTATGAACAACTGAGTGTATATGTATGTGCATGTGTATGCATATGTGTATGTATATATGTATTTTCCGATTTGAATTAATTTAGTGTAAAAGAGGTTCGAGTATGATATGGCCTGTTCTTTCCCTACCACTATTTCTAATTCCATTGTAAAAATTCTTCCTTGTGCCACTCTTTTATGTGAGAGAATTTCCTCCATCTTCATTTCCCTTCACCTTTCTCCAAGGGCAGCTGTCTTTCTTGCCAATTCATTTGGTTTTTTCCATCATCCCAACATAACAGTTTCACTCCTGTTCTCTCTCTCTCTCTCCCTCTCTCCCTCTCCCTCTCTCTCTCTCTGTCTCTCTGTCTCTCCCTCCCTCTCCTCTCTCTCTCTCTCTCTCTCTCTCTCTCTCTCTCTCTCTCTCTCTCTCTCTCATAGAATCCTTGCAATTACCCTAATAATGAAAGTTCTTAGAAGTTACATGTATCATCCCCCCATGTAGAAAGGGGAGTTTAACCTTATTGCATCCCTAATGATTTCTCTTTCATTTTTATCTTTTATATTTCTGTTGAGTCTTTTCCAATATTTCTCAAATTAATTCTCCTCTATTTATATGTCATGTGGGGAGGGAGGGATGGGGAGAATTTGGAACTCAAAGTTTTAGGAACAACTGTTTAGTATTGTTCTTGCTACTAGGAAAGAAGACATACAGTTAATGAGGAATAGAAAGTCATCTGGCCCTACAGGAGAAAAGAGAAGATGGAGACAAGAGAAGGGAGGGATGACAGAAGAGAGGACAGATTGGAGATAGGGAAAATTAGATTGCTTGAGGCATTGGGGTGGGGGAGGGGATAAAACGGAGAGAAAATTTGGAACCCAAAATTTTGTGAAAATGAATGTAAAAAGTTAAATAAATAAATAAATAAACAAATAAATAAATAAAATGTGAGATGAGCTTTTTTGGATTTTCTTTTTTTTTCATTCTTCTGACTTTGATTGTTACTTGATATACCATCCTTTACAATCCTATAACAATATTTAACATATAAAATGTTTAAAAAAACTTGATAAACTCACTTTTAGAATACCAATAATTTTTCCTTATGCTTTATAAAGATAAATTATTTTTTAAATGTTGATTTTAAATTTGCATTCTTTAAAGTTATTTTTGAGTCCTTAAGTTTTCAATTTTTGTTACATATTTTAGTTACTGAGTATGCTATGTCAGAGTTGAGATATGATTCAAGCCTATAGTTTTAGAAAAAAAGAATTAGACAAACTTAAATTAAACCAGACAGTGAAACAGTACAAATTTTAACAAATTTAAATGCAAGTTAGGAAAAGGATGTGGGTTGGGTGAGTAAAGAATCAATTATCAATGAATATAAATTCCTATTATTTGCTAGACCATGAGAAGCCAAATACAAAATCGACACAGTCCCTGTCTTCCAAAAGTTTACGTTCTTTCGAAGGTAACCACGCGCACACACACACACTCACACACACACAACATTGACTTTCGTCATTGAAGTCAATGGAGGAATAAGTATCAAGGAAGAAATATTTAATAGTATTAAACACTGAAGACAATTCAGGGAGGATGAAATAAGAGAAAAGGCTAATGAAACTGGCTAACAAGACGTCAATAGCGACCTTGAAAAGACCCGTTTAGGCTGAGTAGTTTGAATTATTAAAATAGATTTCCACAGTACTGTTTATATTATATAAATATCACTGGGAAAATTCTCTTTTATAAGGTAGAGTCTTCACATTAAGAATGATTTCAAATGTTATTTTAAAGATAAGTCAAAAATTAAATCTGATGTTTGGGCTTTTAAAATAATTTCTCCTGATATAAAATAGATAATCAAGGCTTATTGGTAATAATTTTCTACATTATTAATATTTTGCCACTAAACAAAACCATTGGTTGGAAGTTAATGTCAGAGACATTAAAGGGAGATTTTCATACCACAGCTATTTGTGTCCTTTAAATTCTAAGAAATAATAACTTTACAATTTACTAAATAGGGCTATTAAAATTGAATTTAAGAAAGGAAGAAATATAGACATTGTTGTGAATCAGACTGAAGCTAATGATAGCAAAAAAAATCATATTTAGTATAGATTTAGAGAGTATTTTTTAGTTCAAAATAGGGTAGGTCTTACCCTCCATCTTGAGTTGTGATTGAAATAAAAGTAGCCATTTTCCTCTGTTTTCACAATCATAACATAGTAATTTAGGAACATAGTGAGATGGATTTAAGAAATTTAGAAACAGAGAGATATATTTAACTTGGTGACTAATAGTAACACCATCCTCATTTCCTTAAAGATAAGGATGCATTCAATAACATCCCATTGCTTAATAAGCACTTGGAGATATTGGATTCATTCTTTATCATGAGAATTTCAGATTCTATCTCAAATCAGTTAAAATAAATACATCTATGTTTGTACATATAAGATGGTGATTATAAGAATGCATCTATGTGGGCATACTCTCCAGAATAAAATGTAATGCGATCTGTGATAAGTTAACTATATTTTCTTCTTTCAATTAGCATTTCTTAATGAAATATAAACATAAAACACTAAGTTTTCCATATCGTTGAGATGATATACATTAAAACTAACAACCACAGATGGAATCTTACATCAGAAGAATACTTAATATTTTCCAATTTATTTGCATATTCCTAATTTCATTTGATTTTCAAAATGCTCCTGTAAGATAGCTAGAGCAGGGTATTGGTGGTTTTCACCCATTTTTCACATGAGGAAGATCTAGTTACATGATTTAAATAAAGAAAGATATGTTGACCTAAGAGTTTAACCCCCGTTGACAATGAATTCTGTGTTTTCTACTTCTCCCTCATGCTTCAAAGAAAGAAATATGTTGATAAGACAGCGGACTCAAATCTAGGAAAACTTAATTCTACTCGTCTTAGATATCACTTAATTGCAAGCCTTTGGACAATAACTTTATATTAACTTTATATAAACCTTTATAGTTTAAAGAAAAATATTGAGGGTTTTTTGGAGGGGAGGTGTTAATGTTTTTGTTTTGTTTTCCTTGGACATTTGTAATCTCAGTTGATCTTTACAACAACCCTGTGAGGAAAATAGTATGGGTATAAATATCACTGTTTAATTAATAAGCAAAGTGACACATAAGAACTTAAATAATTCATCCAAAGGGGAAGAAATAATAAAAAGCAGACTTGGTCTTCTGATTCCTCTTTTCTTCTAAAGTAATCTCTTTAGCTCCCACTTTCCTGGTTCATAAGTTGTGATAACTAGAGTAGATGCTTTCTAAGGTACTTTACATTTCCAAGATTCTGTGACTCTAATCAAATATGTCATTGTATGTTGCTGAAACAGTGCTTTAGAGAAAAGACTTTAGAGAAAGGAAGCTTTATTGTAAACTGAAATTAATCAAGAAAGTTTCAGTGAAAGGAGGGCATTGATCATCAGTGTATGATTTGAATGTGAGAAAAAGACTCTTTAGTAGAAAAGGAGAAAAAAAGGCTTTTGTTGAATGTTCTTCTCTGTCTTGTCAGCATCCTTTCCATCTTCTTTCCCATCACTCCTGAACTTTTTGAAAAACTATCGATGTGTACCAAAGCCTCTACTTTCTTTTTTATTTATTCTCCCTTTAATCCTCTTGCAAGAAGTCTTCCATCCTGTCTCTCCCTCCAAAGTGGAACAAAGTTCTCCTTGGTCTTCTCTGCATTCATTCCTTTTTAGCAATTTCAGTCACCCAGATGGCTTTAAATATCTCTGAAGGTATTTACACACACACACACACACACACACATACACACACACACATACACACACTATAATCACCCTAGTATTGGCCTTAGCTTATTATTACAGTAGCCTCTATTCTTTCACATATGTAATCTAGCTTTCAAAACAAATTCATAGAAACCTTTCTTATTCATAAATATATTCGTGCCATTCTACTGCTCAGCAGCTTGCAGGGCTGGGTATTGGTGTCACCTTCTATGAAGCTTTTCATGATATCCCCATAGCTAGGACTATCTCACTCTTTTATTCACCTTTGACTACATTTATTTCTGTACATAGTATTCTCCATCAGCAGAACACAAGCTCCTTGATACTGCAGAATATTTTGTTTTTGTCTTTGTTTCCCCAGCATTTGTATAGCATTTCCATGACTGTTATCATTATTGCCCAGTCATTTTTCAGTTATGTATAAATAAGTGTTTGTGAGCCCATTTGGAGTGTTTTTGGCAGAGATCCTGAATTGGTTTGCAATTTCCTTCTCCAGATGGTTTTACAAATAAAGCATTGAGGGAAACAAAGTTAAATGACTGCCCCAGGGTCACACAACAAGTAAGTGTCTGAGGCTGGTTTTAAACTCAGGAAAATGAATCTTCCTGACTGCAGGACTGGCAATCTATCCACTATGCCAACTAGCTCTCTATATTCACATGATGAGTGTCAAATAAAAGTTTTCTGAGTAAATTAAATTTCTCTCTTCAGAGGTCAATCACATACTACCTTATTTTCTTCTTTCAAAATCTGCACTTAGGACAGAAAATAGTTCATTCTACTAATACTTGTCTCTGGACTAAGAAAACCCTCTTACTTCTAGATCATTTGTAGAACTAAGATCAGTCTAATGAATGCTTAGAATCCTAGATAACCAGTTCCATTCATTTACTTTGTATTCATCTCTTAGATGATGATAATTAATTTGGGAGTGTTATGATAGTCAGATGGCAAAAATGAATGGGGTAAATCCAGGTTCCCAAAAGAAATATATTTCACATATATAGCAATAATAATAGAAAATTTCCACCAAACAGTAAGTAAAAGACCATGTTATTTTCTCACCAAGGAAGGAGAAAAAGGGCTACATTTCCTTTGGGAAATTAACAAGTAAATTTAAAGTGCATTGCCTTCTTCCTATTGCCAGGCTTAACACACAGTTAAGTGTGTAGTATAGTGCTTAACACACAGTGAGTTATTTAATAATGACTGCTACTTTATCAGTAAGATCTAAAGTTAGATTTCATATTTCATAAATGAGGAAACAAATACAGAAAGGAAAGGTGATTTACCCCAAATTACAAAGACATGAAGCGTCAGAGGTAAGTTTGACCCTAACTTCTCTAACTCCCGAATAATTGCTTGTTCCACTATACTAAATTGCTTGAATATCTGTTGCTGGTTTTATGATTCTTATATTATGAAGGAGTTACACATACATACATACATACACACATACACATACATACATACACATGCAATCTCCCAATATGTCAGGCAAGCCTGGATTAAAATAATTTCTTACAAAAATGTATATGTATTTTTAGATTATATTTAAAAACACAATTTTGTTTTAATAACTACCATGTTAGTAGCCAGTTCTATAAAATGATATGACAGTCATGTCTCAACTGATATACTCTCTTGGCAGTAGTTGACTTATATGTCTTGTGAGTATTTTATTCAAATCAAACCAAGCAAAATAACGCATAGCTTAAAATCAAAGATTTTAATAGAAATTTCCTTTTTTCTATCAGTTCACATTACAAATGTTTACATGTACATTGGGCAGCTAGGTGGAAGAGTGGACAGAGTACTAGGCCTAAAATCAAAAAGCCTCATTTTCCTGAGTTCAAATCTGGCCTCAGACGTTTCCTAGCTGTGTGACTGATGTAAGTGACTCAGCCCCATTTGCCTCAGTTTCCTTATCTGTAAAATGAGATAGAGAAGGAAATGGCAAACCACTTCAACATTGTTGCCAAGAAAACCCCATATGGTGTCACAAAGAGTCAGACAGGACTGAAAAATCAAATAGGCTACAATAACAAGAACATATGTACTTAGTGTGTTCCAAAAGTCTTATTGCAGTTTTAAGTTATTAAGTTTTAAGTTAAACTTCTAGAATTTCCTATATATGGATATTGATGATTTATGAAAAGATTAGATTTTATAGCAAATTTAGAAATTCATGAGTTAAATTACGAACTACCACAGCAGCATGTTAATTTGTTTTAGAAATGATAATTCACCAAAAGAATCATGACACTTCCAAGTCTGTTTCTCATCTATTTTTTTCATATAACAGACAATTAATGAATGAATTGAATTGCATAATAAATTAAATAAAATTATAAACATATTGTTTTCTGCACTGAGCTCTAAAGCAAAAGAAAAAGTATATATCACTCTACCATTAATGTCATATTTTAAAAATACATGTCAAATTTTGATTAAAATAACTGCATAATGAAATAATTATTGTAGAAATGCATTGTATTTATTCTCTCTGTCATTGATTAGTCTTTTAGTAGAAAAATTACCACTTTTGCATACAAATCAAACACTTTAACACCTACTATGTGTCAGACACAAATTCTCTTGATTTTGTTGCTGCCAAATGTAATACATAGCTAACGCAGAAGTACCACTTCTGCTCATTGTGATAACATGTTTCTGTTTTAATATTTGGATACAATAAAACAATTTAGATATTATTTCAAGCTCATTAAAACAAAATTTTACCCACACAGAGTACATTATCCATTTAATTGACTATACCTAGATATATTGGAAAATTACTGATGCATTTCAATTCAATGAAAATAATTCCTAAAGCTAAATTTTTTCTATCTCTCTCTGTCTCTCTCCCTCTTTTTCTCTCCCTTTCCTGATAAATCAAAAAGAATGAAAAGGCTAAATCTTCACTTTTGTACCATTCTCATTCCGTTATCATTTCCTTGTCACTTCTACCACAGTGCATTCTTATCTGTTTTTATCTTTTTAATAAGGAGCATATTTTTTAATTTACATAAACTGATAATTTTGCTTCAGTTTAGAGCAAATGGTGTGCTAGATCAGTTCAACAAAAATATATTTTAACACAGAAGTTGCCCACCCAGAAATCAAAATCTATGACCCAATTCTACAATTTTGCATCATTTTGATACATCACCATATAGAAGGGTAATATAAAGGATTTTTCCAACCAATTATTCCAAGTCACCTCCCAAACATAACTCCTCTATCCCTCATTCCAATTTAGTTCCAGAGACAGTGGAGATCTACCACAATGATTTATCACTTGAATAGTCTGTTTTGAAAAGAATTGTTAAGACAAAGGTGTGATATACAGAAAGAAAAATAGAAGTGGTTTTAGCGAACCTGTTTTCAAATCTTGACTCTAACTGAGTGACTGAAAAAAAAAATACCACATGCAATCTTCTCTGGGTCACAGGTTCTTCTGATGAGAATGCTTATTGGACTAGATGACAGCTGAAAACCCTTACAATTCTCAATCCTGTGACTCTGATAATGGCATAACATCACAATGATCTGTGACATCTCATTTGCAGGTTACGTGGATCCAAGTCACAATCTTCTTATAATATTGCCTCTGAGAATTTCTGAGATCAAAAATTCATCATTCTGAGGTCACCTTGGAGAAGAGCATTTTCAAATGTAGTATTTGAATAACAATCATACGCTTCCTCTCTAACTTGAAGGAATCCGTGTTAGTCCTCCTAGGGTCTGTCACAATTACTTAAATAGAGTAAGTGCATGATAAATATTTGTTGAATGAAATTTGGTGAAAAGGCCACACGTACTCTTTTGGAACATCATGAGTGGTAAAACAACTCTTTTTCTTTTACTATTATTAAATGAGGCACACTTAAACATTCATTTCAATGATTTTTCTATGATTATTTTCTACTTTAAGAAATATTTGTGGGGTGGAGGAGCCAAGATGGCAGAGTAGAAAGATTCACATATGCTAGCTCCGAACCCACAGCCCATAAATTACCTATAAAAAGAACTCCCAACAGGTTATGGAGCAGTAGAAGCCATGCAGCAACGGAATGGAGGAGATTTCTGTTCCAGAGAGCCCTGAAAAACCATCACCAAAGGTCCATCACACACCAGACCCAGAGCGGAGCCCAGCCCTGCCTTGGCCGCACCGCCCCGAGAAGAGCAGATCCGAGTGGGCTTTGGGGCTGGAATCTCTGGCAGCCGCGAAGGTTCCTTAACCCACAGGCTCTATAGGTGAGTGAGAGACCCTATCTGGCCAGCTGAGAGTCTCCATAACTCAGTCCCCCTCAGGAGGAAGCAGCAGTCAGGAATCCCCAAAGCAGGAAGGACCCCGGATCCATTACTGAAGATCTCCACATAAACTCCCTGAGGTAACTGAGCCTGGAAGGTGGCCTGCCCCCACTTGAGAACCTGAACTTAATCTCATACTGAATAGCAGCCCCATCCCCCACTGAAAGCCCTGAGGCTGGGAAGCAGCATTTGAATTTCAGACCCCAAACACTAGCTGGGAGGATCTGGAGGTGAGGTAAGGGTGGAGAGGAATCTCAGAAGTCAAGTAACTGGCTGGGAAAATGCCCAGAAAAGGGAAAAAAATAAGACCATAGAAGGTTACTTTCTCAGTGAACAGATATTTCTTCCTTTTCTTTCTGATGAGGAAGAACAATGCTTACCATCAGTGAAAGACATAGAAGTCAAGGCCTCTGTATCCCAAACATCAGAAATAGATATCCAATGGGCTCAGGCCATGGAAGAGCTCAAAAAGGATTTTGAAAATCAAGTTAGACAGGTGGAGGAAAAACTGGGAAGAGAAATGAGAAAGATGGAAGAAAAGCATGAAAAACAGGTTAATACCTTGGTAAAGGAGACCCCAAAAAATGCTGAAGAAAATAACACCTTGAAAAATAGGCTCACTCAATTGGCAAAAGAGGTTCAAAAAGCCAATGAGGAGAAGAATACTTTCAAAAGCAGAATGAGCTAAATGGTAAAGGAGGTTCAAAAGCTCACTGAAGAAAATAGTTCTTTCAAAATTAGAATGGAACAGATGGAGACTAATGACTTTATGAGAAACCAAGAAATCACCAAACAAAACCAAAAGAATGAAAAAATGGAAGATAATGTGAAATATCTCATGGGAAAAACAACTGACCTGGAAAATAGATCCAGGAGAGACAATTTAAAAATTATGGGACTACCTGAAACCATGATCAAAAAAAGAGCCTAGACATCATCTTTCATGAAATCATCAAGGAAAACTGCCCTGATATTCTAGAACCAGAGGGCAAAATAAGTATTCAAGGAATTCACTGATCACCGCCTGAAAGAGATCCAAAAAGAGAAACTCCTAGGAACATTGTGGCCAAATTCCAGAAATCCCAGGTCAAGGAGAAAATACTGCAAGCAACTAGAAAGAAACAATTCCAGGACTGTGGAAATACAATCAGGATAACACAAGATCTAGCAGCTTCTATATTAAGGGATCGAAGGGCGTGGAATAGGATATTCCAGAAGTCAAAGGAACTAGGATTCAAACCAAGAATCACCTACCCAACAAAACTGAGTATAATACTTCAGGGGAAAATATGGTCTTTCAATGAAATAGAGGACTTTCAAGCATTCTTGATGAAAATACTGGAGCTGAAAAGGAAATTTGACTTTCAAACACAAGAATGAGAAGAAGCATAAAAATGTAAGCTCCAAAGAGATGTCATAAGGGACTTAACAAAATTGAACTGTTTACATTCCTACATGGAAAGACAATATTTGTAACTCTTGAAACTTTTCAGTATCTGTGTGGTTGGTGGGATTACACACACACACACACACACACACACACACACACTCACATACACACACGCATACGCACCCGCGCACACACGCACACACAGAGACAGAGAGCACAGAGTGAATTGAATAGAATGGGGTCATATCTTTAAAAAATTAAGGTAAATGGTGAGAGAGAAATATATTGGGAGGAGAGAGGGTGAAATGGAATGGGGCAAATTATCTCTCATAGAAGAGGCAAGCAGGAGACTTTATAGTGGAGGGAAAAAGAGGAGAGCTGAGAGAAAAACATGTTTACTCTCATCACATTCAACTAAAGGAAGGAATAAAATGCACACTCATTTTGGTATGAAAACCTATCTTACAATGCAGGAAAGTGGGGGAGAAGGAGATAAGCAAGGTGGGGGGGGGATGATGGAAGGGAGGGCAATGGGAGGAGGGAGCAATTTGAAGTCAACACTCAGGGAGGGACAGGATCAAAAGAGAGAATAGAAACAATGGGGGAAGGATAGGATGGAGGGAAATACAGTTAGTCTTACACAACATAACTATTATCGAAGTCATTTGCAAAACTACACAGATATGGCCCATATTGAACTGCCTGCCTTCCCAAAGGGAATGACTGGGGAGGGAGGAATGGGGAGAAGTTGGAACTCAAAGTTTTAGGAATAACTGTCACGTATTGTTCTTGCTACTAGGAAGTAAGAAAGACAGGTAATGGGGAATAGAAAGTTATCTGGCCCTACAGGACAAAAGAGAAGATGGGGTCAAGGGAAGGGAGAAATGATAGAAGAGAGGGCAGATTGGTGATAGGGGAAATTAGAATGCTCGGTGTATTGGGGTGGGGGGATGGGACAAATGGGGAGAAAATTTGGAACCCAAAATTTTTTGAAAATGAATGTAAAAAGTTTAATCAGTAAATTTATTTTAAAAAAAGAAATAAAGAACCATTTGTATAAAAAAAAGAAGTATTTGTGGTATCATGACAGCACGACTATATCTATCTCTAAGATGCTATTTTCCTCAGCTTGCCACTAGCTCCTTGGGGAAATCCTGGCTAGTAATATTTTGATACTTTATTTCAAGATTGTTTTATGTTGTTTCTAAATAAAGCAGTTCATAAACTGTATCTCATTATTCCTGTTAGAAAAAGCCTTTGCAAAGTAAAGATCAAGAACACATGTTAACTCACATTGCCATAGCATGTTAGATTTACAAAGTAACATACAAGTTCTTTGACTTCATACTCATACTTAAACAGTGATTTCATTGGTGGAGATCAGATATGTGGAACCTGCAGCCTTGAGACCATGAATGGACTTCTAGATCCTTGTGTTGGGTCCCTTTAACTGGAACCAAACTTTACAAAACAAATTCCCACAATAAAAAGATTTATTTTGAAAACTTAGACTCAATTAAAATGTTGTACCCAAGGACATAGAAAGCCACATGTGGCCTCACAGTGCAAGTTTCCCATCCCTGGTGTAAATAATCCCTCCATTGGCAAAGAAGGTGGCCTTCGAAACTGTAGTACAGTTTTATCAAATTCAAAAAGAAAGAGGGGCCACTGATTTACATACAAGGATCTTTGTGATTTGTACTTTGCCTTAGTTTTGAAATATATTATATATGTTTTATTGAATTTTTATTTATTTTATTAAATACTTTCCAATTATATTTTAATGTAGTTGGGACCCCAATTACAAGAGTGTTGCAGATATATAACAGTCACTCAACAGGCAGTGTATTTGATATCTCTGTTTTAGTACAAGGTCTTCATGGGTTGATTTAGAACAAAACAGAATGAACAGACAAAAACAAAAGTGGCCAAACATCTGACATGAAAATAGCAAGACTATTGCTTCAGTGGGCCTAAGTCTAAAGACTCCCCAGTGGACCAAGGAGAGAGTTGACCATTTTCTCTAAATCTCTCAAATCTTCAACACTGTTCCCCAGCAAAAAGAATTTTACACTGGATGCAGAGTAATTATAGCTAAATTCACAGAGACAGAAGCCAGAATTCCCAATGCAATGAAATATTTTTTTAATTCATTAATTTAATTTAATTAATTAACACTAGAGAAATGTAATATCTAGAGTACTCATTTCTGTCCATAGTCTCTATGACTTATGCCCAAAGCAGAAGCAAATTCACAAGCTTGAGGGCATTTGGGTCTATGACAGGAACCCTCTTCTGCTGCAGTGAACCTATGAACACCCTTGCCTACACACATCCTAGGAGAAACGGCTAAATTAGAAGATCAGTGTACAGGGAAAGGTGCCATTGTAAACAGCAACACTAGGCCTGAGGAAAAGAGAGGGGTCTAAAACCCATCTGGGGCCAGTATTGCCTCCTCAAAGGGTTACTCAAAGTTTAATCAGGAAATTCGTTATCTCCCAATAGGATGAAGAGAAAGCAGCCTTCTAGAATAGCTTTAGTGATAGGCTTATTAGCAAGGGCCTAGAAGAAATGATCAAAAAGTGATTGATGGTTTAATGCAGATAAAATGATAATGCAAAAAAAAAAGGAGAATAATTGAATTAAAACCAAATGAACAGGCAGATAAATGAAAAGATAGAAAATTAAAACCAGAAGGTAAAAGGAGTAAAACCTCAAAGAGAATGCAAAAGCTATTAATAAATATAATATAGCATGAAAGTAAATGAGCCAGTAATGGTTGAAAGGCAGAATTCTCAAAGCTTTTTCAGCTTGGTTGGAGCTTATACTTCATTTGAATAATTTTTATGACACAATAGAATCGGGAAATGGGAAAGTGAGGCATCAGAAAAAGACTTTAATAGGAAGAATGCAAAGGGTTAATAAAGAAAATAATTTTATTTAGACAGTTTATTGGAGAAGAGTAATTTTTGAGTGATCTGGTATCGTATTTAGATGACATTTGTATATTTGTGCATACCATATATTTAAATTATGAAACTGTAGTTTCACAGTGTTTCAATTGAGAGTGGAAACGGAACACAAAAGTCATCTAGTCTAACTCATATGAAGAATTCTTTTTATGATACTGTCAGTGAATTATGTGACCTCAGCATGTAAGCTTCCAGTAGAAAGAATTTAGTGCTTTCTGGGTCAGCCCATTCTACTCATGGCAACTTTCATTGTGAGAAAAGTTCTCTTTATATAAAGTCAAAATAGACACCCTGTGAGTTTTACTCATGGCTTCCAAGTGGCTTCTTCATTGGGAGCCAAACAAAAGGCAGGATACATCATTAGAGTTCTTACCTCATATGGGTGATGATGAGAGTTGTAGAAGGAATGAAAAAGTCATCAACTCTGTCAAATTGCTTCCCAACAGGCTGGGTGTGAATTGTGTGGTGAGAAACAGTGCCACTGGCCTGAGTTATTACCTAAATAATGAGAAGCATGATTAAGTACCACTCAGGCATGTATAACATGAAAGAAAATAAAAATTAAACTCACACGTTTTGAAGAAAAACATTAAAACAATAACACCAAGGCTTTTAAAGAGTTACTTTCTGTCATCTCTCTCAGTAAAATTGTCAGTTTTTGTAAGTCAAGTGAAATTCAATGCAATTTTTCATGGTAACTTTATATCCCACTATTGGTTTGGCAAAAGATGTGACAACAAATCCTAGAACACAATCAACTCTCTTCTCTCTCATTCTGCTCCAAAATATAAAACTAAAAGAAAGAATCGGCATTTTTCTTGTTCCCTCAGTTAACTTTTTAAGATCTTCCATCATGTCACCACTTAGCAATCTCTCTTCCTCTGAAGTTCATAACATTGAATTTTATTTCACAACTGACCCTTGTTGCTGTCAGCTCCTGCCGTCCAAGTCACTTTCAAAATCTGACCCAAGTTCTTCAGCATCCCATCTTCTCTCACACTTACTTTCATTTTTCAAATTGATTATGTTTCCGAATACCCCTTCCCTCTTAATCAAACTTCTCATTTCTTATAATCTCCATCTACACTCGAAGGTATCCAAAGACGAGGACACACTTTAGATATGCCATCGTTTAAACTGAAATCTTCCTTTATGATTCCAACGTCCAATCCTTTGACCTCTTCCACAATTTACTCCTCTCTATACTGTCAACTGCCTTCAATTCCTCAATTCCTTTCTGTTTTTCAGTTAACCACAGGTTGAGCTGAAAGTAATCTTTGAGGAAAGCTAGTGCAATTTCCAGCATTTTACACATGAGAAAACTTTCAGAGAAGATAAGTAATTCAAATCACACAGTAGGTAAGTAGTGAGTAGCAAAGCCAAGATTTTAACTCGGTTCATTAAATTCCAAATCTAGCATTCTTTCCATTATATTAAGTTACTCTTCACCAAACTTTAGTCCCATATCCATTTACTCTTATGATTTTTATACCCTAAAATCCTCAACCTTTGATCATTTAAATTTAGCAATGTTCTCTTAATCATTAAATGTGATATCTTCCCCACTCTTCCCTGCTTCGCTACTCTGATTTTCCTTGATATTTCTGCATTTGGCACTTTTAACCATTTCATTGCCATAAATACTCTCTTTTCCATTGACTTTAATAATATTGATCTGTTCTGGTTCACTTATTTCTGACTTTGAATGTTTCATATTCTTTTTATTTCCTAAGTATTATGTCTACCCAGGTTACTTCTCTGAGTACACCAGCTTCCATCACATTCAAATACTTGCTAAGTTCTATAGATTTTGTCCTCACAATACCTCTCAGATCTGTCATTTCCCCCCAGTTACATTTTCAACAGCTCATTTTAGGCCTTCATTATCTTTAGCACGGATTAATGTAACAGACCCCAAATTCATCTCCCTGATTCCATTCTTATCCCTTTCTGGTACCTAGGTGAAAAACAAAAGAGCTTCCCAAGATACAGGATGTAAGGCCTTGCCAACTGCTCAAAAAGGTACAGTGGATTCCTACTGTCTTTTGGACAAAGCACAAATAGAAAATCCAGCATTTGATCTGACTCCAACATCCCATTCTTATAATCATACTCTGGCTCCATCTTATCATTTCAGACTCATTTCATATTGCTTCTCATATGCTTTATATTCCACCCAAACTAATCTTCATCTCTCTCTCTCTCTCTCTCTCTCTCTCTCTCTCTCTCTCTCTCTCTCTCTCTCTCTCTTTCTGTGTCTCTATCTTTCTATCTATTTATCGAGATATAGATAAGTAGATATGGATCTCTAGATATCTCTCTTGCTATATCTCTCCATATCTATCTACATCTATATCTAGATATGTAGCTATATAAATATATGTAGATAGATAGAGGTATACATGCAAACACAATGTCTCTATTCTATGCATTTTCCCTATTTGTCTTGACTGGAAGATATTACCTTCAACATCTCTAGTTTTTAAAACTTATCTCTTCCTTCAATGTTTATATCATTTGTCCATTCCTCTGTGAGACATTCTCAACCATTTCAGCCAAATCTTTTCCCCAGAGATGAATATGTTTTCTCTTTTTTTTTTTTAAGATTTTATTGTTTCTTTGCACCTATCCTTCCTTTTTTTTCCTGTATGAATGCTAATTCTTCCCTAGTGGAATATAATCACCTTGAGGGTAGGGAATATGTCATTCTTATCCTTGCGCTCATAGAGCCAAGCACATTGAATTGCTCATACTAGGCATTCAACATTTTCCTTAATTAATCTGAAGATAAATGCTACCTTGGGCAATAAGAGTAGTTCTATGGAGTTAGGGACATTTGAGTTGGCCTTTCAAGGACTAGTGGCAGAGAGGTGATTGACTAGGATAGAGACAAGAAAAACATATGATCATCTCACTTTTAGACACAAGTAAAATCCTAGTGACCACACCTGAGATGATAAGACTGTGAGGAAAGACAAAATATCACATACTGAAAATGAAAAGGGACATTTAAGACCATTTTTCCTAATGTGAATAAAAAAAAGGTGGTCTCAGGTAAATGAGGTCCACCTAAAAGGGTTAAATTGCCTCTCATTAGTCCGGGATTTAATATTCAGCAAACTACAAGTGCCATTTTCATTGAAATTTCACCATCTCCTATAACTCCTACTTAGTTAATAATTCATGTGTATTAAAGTTTTCTTCCTGTTTTCTTTTTCAGTTGCAGTTGCACCATCACTGCTCACATTCAAGTGTCTGTCATTTCACACCTGAACTATAGCAGTAGTCTTCTCACTATGTGCATGTTTTCATTCTTAACATCCCTCTCTTGCCACCTGCTCCCAAGACATTTCATTCTTCAAACAACTCTAAAATTAATCTTCCTAAAACACAACTCTCCTCATGTCATTCTCCATATTCAAGGATTATAAGGGATCCTCTTTTTTGCTCCTTTAGGATAAAGAACAAATTTACTTCAGTTAAATAGGAGGAAATGAGAAGGTTGAATACCATTTGGGGAATTGCACAGTGCTTTCAAAAGTTTAAAGCTTTTCTATGATACAAAATCCAATGTTTTTAAAATCAATAGTCTTTCAGGAATGCTATATGACAATAACTCATGGAATACTAGAGTCTCTAAGCAATTTAAATTACAGGTAACACAAAGGGCAATGAGGAGGCACATATTGATCTCAAATAGGGGGAGCATACCATACACAAGAAGCAGAATAATAATGCTATCCAACAGATGTTTAACAAGAAAAGAAGGTGAGCCTGAATAAAGCACAACAGGGGGACAACCCACATTGTGTAGTGGCCCTGAGATCCATAAGTGAATCCCCTGTGAAGGATGTCACCAAGAGTCATGCAGGATCCTTACTGGCAAAAAAATACTTGCATGGAGGAGATCTGCTGGAGAATTTAAGTTTAGAAATGCCTATGCATTATAGATGTACATATGTTATCTGTACACCTAGATTTTAAATACTTTAAGTGTAATGAATTTGTCATTATTTTGTATCCTGAATAAAAATTATAACCTATAAAAAGTATCTTGTTAAAATACATTGTTTTTTAAAGTGGTGTAATCTCAGAGATCTTTAAACAAGTTCAATACCATATAAAATATACTCCCTTTTCTCTGACTACTATAGATGAATGAGGAAATTATGTCAGACTACACAGTAGGAACATTCATCATTTTAGCTGGTGACCTGTGGTTGGGGGTTTGAAACTGTCCAAAGGTGAGATTAAGGTAGAAGAAATGACAGCTACCTGCTACTCTTGTATGCCATTCAGTACCACGGTACAGAAGCATTTACTGTACCTAACCTGCTTTGTGGAGACAGTTTGACCCACTGGGTTTCTGACCAAGAGAAAACAATGATTTATAAATGTTACTCAGGAGTATGTGTCAGAGAAAAAAATTAATAGAAACCTATCAAGAACGTATTCAGAAGATAAGCAATTTTAAAAGTGTTTGAAATTTATTGTATCATACTATCCTTTTGTAAGTGATGCTGTTTTAAAAAGAAACATGATGAAAAATGTAATTTCTAGGACTGGAGGTTCAGATTCTCACATGCTAATCATTTTTTTCACATAGGTTATAAAGATCATAAGTGGAAGACAAATGAGCAGATTTCCTATTGCTTTGAAATGGAAAACATTTTGAAATATCAAGTTAAAAAATATATACTTAATAAAACTTTAATTGAATAATGGGTTAGTTCTCTTAGGGATATCTACTTCCATGTATCAATTATTTTTTTTAAATAAGATCTCAGTAAAGATGTTTGCAATTTTATGAAAAAAATAACAAATAAATAAAAGAAACCAAACAAAATTATCTCTCTTTATCTGCTCTACTGTATTCCTTTAGCCAATAGATTATTTGAATAGTGGCCTTAGGTTGAACTTAGAGTTTGGTGAATAAAGATGGATAAATCAGGTTAGAATCATTTCTCTAAAAAGACTGGGAAATGGTACCAGGAATCTTTCAATAGACAGGTCACTCTTTTGCTCATGCAGGCAGGAAGATATGAGCATAAATCCAGAGTCCTGCACTTCTTTACCTGCCTGATTCTGGATAAGCAACTTAACTTTTGTCTGCCTCATTTTCTTAAATCATAAAATAGGCATAATAATTAGCACCTAACTCCTAGGGTTGTTTTGTGGATCAGAGAAATAATATTTGTGAAGTGATCAGCATACTGTCTGGCACATAATAGGTACCTAATAAATGCATGTTCCCTTTCATTTCCTTACCCCCTAAGATTAAAATATCACTCCTTGAATATCATGATCTTCCCAAAAACCATTAAATATACTAACCTGTAATGTTGGTGAGGTCTTTTCCAGGCTTCCCCAGCTGAGCACCCATACCTGGTCATGTGATTTGTCATAGTGCAATTTCACAGGGACAGGATCTGTGCTAACTGCCTGTAATAGGGGAAAAATTCTTGAATTAAATTCAGAATTAAAAAAAGTTAAGGAAATGATATCTGCATGAGGTCTTCCCACACTCAGATTTTAAGAAAGAAAATTAAGAAAGGTATCTGATGAGTGAAGTTGTTTTCTGCTGCAATTGGCTTCGTCATGCTTTAATCAAACATTGATCAATTTTCATTATTTGTATATGATATAGTTATATGCTCACTCAACAGCTAATTAAATTGTGTAACATACAAGAGCTCTTAAGATGCTAAAGAAAACGTGGTTAATCAGTCAAGTGTTTATTTACTCTTCCTAGGTTTTCTTCACTTAATGAACACAGGTGAATTTCTTTGGTTGAACTTTAATCCTTTTGAGGAGGCAAAGGGAGCAATATATTTCAATAAAGCTTTCAATTTCCAGACAAATGCTGATCAGGGATTTTGGCAATCTATACTATTAGAAAGTAAACACTTTAATATGATTCCATATTTCTCTTAACATGTTTCTTAATTCAGTTCTGTTAATGAGAAGACCACCATTCCAGGAAAGAACATTTTTCTTGATTTACACCCTGCTGGGCAGAGTAGATTTGTTTTTCAGTTAACATTTATAATATGAGGCATTTAATTTAAAAACTGAAAAGAAATTACTACCATGAAGGTGTTATTTGAGTCACCCTAATTGTGAGTTGCTATTTCTACAGGTTAATGCTATCTTTTTTCATTAAAAGTAATTTCCTGGAGCAGTTACTTCAATCTATTTTGCACTCACATAACATAAAACAAAATGTGTTCGATACAAACACCTCTCACCCAGGATTAAAAGTATTTATGGCAAAGGCAAAGTTGCACACCCTCAGCAGATTCTCCATTTTCCAATTCATAATTTACAACTTCTCAGTAGCCTAGTGAAGGATAATCTACAGGAATCAGAAATAATGGGGGAAGTTGCATATTGGATTATATGTTAGAAAAATTGAATTTGATACAGGAAATATTTTTGTGATTCTTCTCCCCTAGTTGACAGATACATTTTGTTTTGAAAAACAGATACTTTTTCCCTAAAAATGTAGAAAATAGTCCCATCTTAAAATTTATTCACCTAAAACATGTACTGAGAACTATCTAAAAAATATGATTTTGAGGTATTTTATGTGACTTTCATTTTTTTTAGATTATTGGCCATTAATCCAGTAAAAGGAAAGCCATTACCCAAATGAAGGGAATTGAATTATCTATTCAATTAAATGTTATTTTAAAAAAAAAATCTACCTAACTTCCCCACTATGCTCAGAATATCTTTGGGATTTAAGCTGAGAAGAATGGATTTAAAATGTTAATTTCTATGATTTTATCATGCACTGATCAATTAATTTTTTTCTAAAAATCTGATTTATATACAGAAAATCACTAAACTGTATCCTTAAGGCACAAAAGATAGATGAAAGAATATGAACATACAGTCACAAAACCAAAGTTCAAATCAGAATTCTCCTCTTTACCAACCCTGTGACATTTAGGGTCCTCTCTGAACACTAATTCTATTTTCCATAAAATTATAATCAGCTAAAGGCCTCAGCCTCAAATATTTAGAGAATTAAGTCAAATTTATAAGAATACAAGTCATTCACCAATTGATAAATGGCCAAAAGATATGAATAAACAATTTAACCTATCTACATATAGTCATATGAAAAAATGGACATGAAAAATTCTCTAAATAACTATTAATTAAAGGAATGAAAATTAAAACAAATCTGAGGTAGCACCTCACACTGGCTAATATCATAGAAAAGAAACTGATAGAATTTGAAGAGAATGTGGGAAAACGGGTGGAGCTGTGAACTGATCCAATCATTTTGGAGAGAAATTAGGAATTATGACCAAAGAGCTATAAAACAATGAATACCCTCTAATCCCAAAGAGATTACGAAAAATAAATGGGAAACTTTTTTTGGTACAAAATGATTTACAGCAATTCGTTCTGTGGCAGCAAAGAATTGGAAATTTAGAGAATGTTTATCAATCGGGGAATGGATGAACAAGTTGTGATATAGGATCGTTTTCAAATACTATGGTGCTGCATGCAATAACGAACAAGATAATTTCAGAAAAAAAAACTTGAATTGATGCATAGTGAAATGAGCAGAACCAGGAGTCATTACACACAGTAACAGTAATACTGTGATCAACTGCGAATGACTTAGTTATTCTCAGTAATACAATGGTCCAAGACAACTCATGCACATACTATGTTATTAGACACTCTAGGCCTCAGTTTCAGGTAGAGTCCAAGGAAGGTCCTCTAGTGAAAATGCATTTCATTTTCAGTGCCCAAGTTCCACTTACTGGCTGGCTTAGAATGTTTATAAATAGTAAAAGTTTCTCTTTCTCTCCCAGTTTCATTTGTTTTTTTTTTCTTTTGCTCATTAAAAAGGTCATTCCCTGACAACTTCTTAAAGAGGCCTATTCACTCAATGGGCATTACCTCCCTCTAAGTGAATACCTGAAAAGACCAAGGTCCCCCACTGCATCCTGGGCCATCTCCAGTCATCCTGATGAGTATCTGGTCAATGGACCCAGATGTCTCAGCAGGAGAAGTGAGGCTGGTAACCTATACAGCCCTCCCTCACTCAAAACAAAGTCAAGCGCAGGTCATGTCATCAGTTCTCTGAGGGTACTGTGAAAAATATCACATAAACTTCAAATATACATATGAGTTATGTTACTATTATTATCCTTGATTCTTTTCCCCTTCTTTGGATATTGCTATTCACATATAACTGGAGACATAATAATCATGCCTTATCAAAACTGAGTAGATTAGTACAGTTGATAACTATATGGTTCATTTTACCAAATAACATACATTAGAGCATGATGCTAAGGAGGCCAAAGTCATGCATAGGTCTCATTTGTTTCATAGAGAGAAAAAAAAATTCTCTAAAACCCAAATGAGGCATCTTGCAAATACTAATTGTGCAATTGCAAAAGATTCTAGGAAAGAACTCCAAATGCTTTTTATTTATATCCCCTCACCATTGATTTGTTGTATATTTTGTCAGTGAGTTTGTTTGAACTATTTATTTACCCTAAATTTTGCTTTTGAGGGTAAAGAAGTGGGGAATCATTCCTGGCTTCTCTATCTCAAAGGACGGAAAGGAAAGCCGCATGATATAGCATAAGACCTGACTCTAGCTTCCAAGCTGATCTTGCTCGTCACCTGCCAATCATGAAATCTACCTATAAGCTGTCAAGACTTTTATGGTAAGAGACTAATTGAGCTAGAGGTCAGAGGGAATTTCAAAAAAACTGACATCTCTCACAAATCATATAATAATTGTTGTTGCTTAGCTGTGTCTGACTCTGTGACCCTATTTGGATTCTTCTTGGCAAAGACATTAGACTGGTTTGCCATTTTCGCTCTAGCTCACTTTTCTGGAGATGAAACTGAGGCATACAGGGCTAAGTGACTTACTATAATGGTAATTAAAATAGGAGGATCTTTCTCATTCATTAATATGCCCATGTGACCTGTCCGTGTAACACGGAAGCCTGAGTCACATGAGTGTGTGTCACATGGAGTCTGTGGTGAAAGTAGTTTGCTGAATGGGTGAAACAGGAAGTGTGGAGGAGGAAGAGGAAGAGCTTGAGCAGGGTTGAGGGGAAATTGGTCCAAGAGCAGTCAGAGTTAGGGACACTGCAGGGCAGAAAGCTGCTGGCTAGTGTAAGTGAAAGGGCTTGTTTTTGATTTTGTTTAAGAGGACCTGCTTGGGATTTGTTTAATGGAGCTGGTCTGTGGGAAGCCAAGCAAGGGGAACGTGTGGGAATGGTGTTGTTCTCTGTATTGCTATTGTGTATAGATTTTAGTTGCTATGAAGAATTTGACTTTCTGGTGTCTGAGTAAATGTTTTGTTTCTGTCTTCAATGTGGAGAGACTGTCATACTTGGCAATTCAGGATTATGCTGGGATAGTCATGGCCACCATAGGCAATGTGAATATCATGTTGATGCTACAAATGGCAACAGGAATGGGATTGGAAAATATCAGAGCTCTACTTGGAGACAGAAAGGCAGAGGAGACAGAGGAGGAAACAGATGTACTAGGGTGGAAGGATTTGCTTTATTCTTCCCTAGCAACAGAATGGGCTAAAGGCATGGGGCTCTGTGGAAACTGGGAACCAAGGCTACAGAAAGAGGAACCCAAAGATTCAGAAAAATGTTTGCAAAGAATACCAATAGGAGCAGGGAAAGAAATGGCAGGGGTGTTTGAAGAGAATGAGCATTATTATTATTAATAAGCTGTCGAATTATATTTAAAATCAGAGACAAGCTGCTGAAGAGAAAGTTCAGATGGAAAGGGAGTTGGCTGTCTTGAATGAAGGGGTTTTTATAAGGCAGCATTCAAACTCTCCTTTAGAAGAGCAAGCTGGAGGGTCTCAGGTGGTAGAAAAAGTAGTTGGTAGTTTTAGCTCACAAAAAAGTAACAAGGAAAAGGATGTGTGGGTAGCTTCTCAGGCACAAACACAACAGGAGAATCAAGGGGGCCACACAGTGTTTGAAGATTTAACTGAGGATTTTACTCAGCAGGAGGTTACAGATAATTTGAGTTGTTTCATCCAAAAGATGGGAGAATTATTGGTACCTTGGATGATGAGAATCAATGGAAAACATAAGGTTCCTCAAGAGAAGGAATAGTGAGCATATTAAAAGTTAGAATAGATTGATAAGAAAAAATTGTTCACTGCTCTTTTGAGAGGTAGATTGTGGAAAAATAGATGGCATTCCAACTAATGAACTACACAAAATGTATCAAGAAAAGGGGCTTGATTTTAGACTGAGCATGGAGATAAGAACTACAGTTCAACTACACATCCTCCTGAAACATTGCATGCAAGTTCATCACACAGGCAGGGAGAATAGGAAATTGGCCAGGCACTAGCTCGTATTAAAGAGAGAATACCTCTCGCCAGAATGATGGCCCCAAAACTGAACACTGGATAACAGTAAATAACAATGAATGAGGCTATGATCGTAGGTTCATGGCTGACCCCATATCTACCCTGTTTCTGGTTATTCTCCTTGTTTCTTTTTTTTTCTATTTACCTTGTTTATCAGATTTATTTTCTACAGGCTTAGAACCTTCCACCTGTAGATGCTTGATTGCTTAAGCCAGATATCACCCCTTGTCCATGACTGTGCTGTGTCACCCCTGGACAGGGTGTCAAATAAGCTCTGGATGCCAGCTAAAGAATGGATCCCGTGAATGGGACCTCTTGGGGCAGGGACAGCTCTATGTCCATTGTCAGTAGAAAGTACCCATAGAAGAAGAGACATTTGCCCCTTACTCAAAGATCTTGGGCCCCATTCATTCAAGGGGTGAATGATAGGGGGCTTGAGCTCAAGTCCCACTCTAACATACTGTTCTATGTGCTCATTTTGCGGGATCCTTGTTATATCCTTGTAAAGTTTTGTTGACACCAGTTACCTAAGATCTTGTTCTATATTCTTATTTTCTTTTGTCCCTGTTAAAGTTCTGTTGATACCAGTCACCTTACTGACATGTAATAGCAATTTAAAATGGGAAAATCTTTCTGATTCATTAATAGGCCCATATGATCTATCTGGGTCACATGGAAGTCTGAGTTACATGAGTCTGAATCACTTGGAGCCTGTGGTGGGAGGAGTTTGCTGAATGGGTGAAACAGGAAGAGAAAGAGCTAGAGTAGAACTGAGAGGAAATTAGTGTTGAAAGCAGTCAGAGCTAGGAAGGATGCAGGCAGCTGGCTAGTGTGAAAGAGCTTGTTTGTGATTTTGTTTAAGAAAGAGTGCTTGTGATTTGTTTAATGGAGCTGATTTGTGTGGGATGCTTGGGGATGGTGCTGTTCTCTGCATTGATACTATTTATAGATTTTTGTTACTATGATGGATTTGGCTTTCTGGTGTTTGAATATATGTTTTGGTTCTGTCTTCCATTTGCAGTCTGTGATATTTTGCAATTCAGAATTTTGGCGGAATATTCATGGCCACCATGGGCATTGCGAATATTGTGTTGGTGCTACACTCACCCAGATAGTAAGCGTCTAAGGTTATATTTGAACCCAGGTCTTCTTAACTCCAGGGCTGGCACTCTATTAACTGTGTTGCCTAGCTGCTTTAGAGATCATGAGATCTAATTCTCTCTTTCCCAAAGCTATAGAAACAGTAAGCAATAGAGC
The DNA here is from genome assembly GCA_023548195.1 of Bettongia penicillata ogilbyi. Classification (NCBI taxonomy): domain Eukaryota; kingdom Metazoa; phylum Chordata; class Mammalia; order Diprotodontia; family Potoroidae; genus Bettongia; species Bettongia penicillata. Next base: position 144,626 of record JAJHZJ010000498.1, read on the forward strand.
AAATATTTGAAAGCTGGTCTTCTCATTCCAAGTTATGAATTCCTTCCAACTTACTCAGTTTACCAGATATGCACACATACACACACGCGCACGCACACACACAGCTATGAATAAGACATTGGGTGATTACCCTAAAGTTTATAATATGCATAAAATCATAGATTTAGAGAAGGAAGGAATCTTATACATCACTGAAACCTCCATAAAGGAAATGAGGCTCAAGGATCATAACTTCTCCAAGTTGCACGATTATTAAGGATGCGGTAAGATCTAAAACAAAGTGTTTTTTGTTTTTTTTTTCCAAAAGTAAAGCCAGGATCCTGCCCTCTGTGCCATTCTATCTCTCAAATAAATTTCGCTATTTATTCATTACATAACTGGGAGAAGAATTTTCTATCTCATTTCAGCTAGTTCATTATTCTCCCTCCCCAAATTTCTTCTTTTTAAAATTGTATGGTTTTGCTTCTCAAAATTAGAAGTACACATTTTTATTATTTAATGTAGTTATTTTTAGTTTTCAAAGTTCACTTCCATAGGTTTTTAATTTTCTCCTCCTCCCTCCTCTCCCACTTCTTCAAGATGGCAAAGCACTCATTTTTTGAAATGTTTTTACTGAAATTTTTAAAAACTTGTTTTAAATTATGTTTAAAAGATATCCCAATATTATCCATGGAAAACCATTTACAAGACTATTGCTAAATAATGCCTAATGACAGTATTACTTTGCATCTTTAGCATTTCTGTTCACCTGAGATGTCTTCAACTCCACTGAATAGAGGCAGTTTGGCATAATATTTTCCTAGATGTGTAGTCAGGAAGACCATACTTCAAATCCTACCTCTGAAATTTACAAAATGTGTGACGATGGGCAAGTCACTGAGCAAAATGAGACTAATACTTTTAGTATTATAAACTTGCAAAGTCATTGCTGGGTTTAAAAGAGATAATGTATGCAAAGAACTTCACAAAACCTAAACTTTATTGAAGTCAGTTTTTCTTTAGTCTCAAGAATCTTGCAGAATCGAATGTTATTCAAACCAATGAGAAATACAAGAAAAAAAATAACTCAAAGCCACATATCATACAGACTATGGTCTAATATTACCATCTACTTTTATGAAAGCACATTTTGTATAGGTGTGATGGTGGCAATGATGCTGATGGATCTCAAGTTTCAGACTTGATGTTATGGAACTGTGAGGCACAGCCTGTTTATCAGTGTGTTATGGAGAATACCAGCTGGCTAATTGAGTCTAATTTAAAATAATGACGTAGATGCTTAAGATAATGCACTAATGTCTGGCTGAGACTGCTGATAATACTTAAGAATACTCCTGAGGTGTCACAATAGCCCTCTGCTGCATTTAGACAGAACTCGTATTTACTTCTTAGCAGGATAAGGGAGGACAGTTGTTTTCTCGTTTGTTTTTTTCTTTGAATAGCAAAAACATCACCTGTAGGAAAGTCATTCTCAGTTGATAATTTGTAGAAACACATTAAGTTGCACCAGTGAATAAATAATTAAGGTAGAAAATGGATGATTTATAACAGTACTGAAGCAGCTTAAAAGAAACATGAGATGTGCAAATTTAGAGAATCTACCCCAACTATCCACATGAACTATTTGTCCCTGATCTATGATAGAGCATTCTGAGCTCATACTGGTCTGATCAGTCACAGTCAGACACACTATAACTTGACTCTAACATAACAATGTCATTTTGGTCATGTTCAGAAACAAAAGACAATTACAATCAATCAATTATACCAATTAACCTGTGTAGCTGCTTTAACTTATTATTAATTACTGTTATTATTGTTATCATTAGTATTATTTGGTTGATGAGAGAGATAATTTCATCTTCACCACTAAAAACAATCATGCCAGTGTATCCCATATAATAATGTATTTTCTTGAGGCTTCTTTACTCTTGAATTGTCAAAACAAATAGCACAACCTAATTCTAATAACATAGCAAGCATTCCACTCTCACCAACATCAGCATGTTTGGGGAATAGTAGATTATTTTAATGATTTATAGACTAAAAACATGCTCCTGTACCATCTGTCCCTGTATCCAAATTGTTATATACATTGTATGTAAGAAAATGACAGCATCATTTTTACAGCATAAAAGTCATTAGGAAACACGTTAAATAGATTTCTTAGATGTTCTTTTTCAAGAGGAGGGAAGGAGAGACTTGTTAAATGTCTTTAAAATTATATTCTGATTTCATGTTTTCCTAAATATGTTATTTCTTGAATTTTGAATCTCACTATTAGACATTATTCAAGTCTTATCACACAATAGCCAAAGAAATTGAAGTACAGAGAAGTTAAATAATCTACCCAAGGTCACATATGGAGTAATCAGTAAAACTAGCCTGGGAGTATTCCACTACACTGAAGTGACTCATGCCACCTCCTACATCAAATATCTCTCAAAGAATGTGTGTGTGTGTGTGTGTGTGTGTGTGTGTATGAAAGAGATAAGAGAGGGAGGAGAACAACAGTAACAAAAAAAGAGAAAGAATGAGTGGGCGAGACAGGGGAAAAAGAGAGGAGAAGAGGGAAAGGGAGAAATAGAAGAAAGGAGAGGGGGGAGGGAAGAAGAGAGGAAGAGGGGAAAAGAAGGAGAGAAAGAGAAAGAGCCACAGAGAGAAAGAGATAGTGATTGGACTAGGAGCAGTCATGGCACAGTGGATAGAAAGCTGGCCTTAAAATCCAGAAGATGTGGATTCAAATTCCAATTCCAATACATTTACATGTATCTTTCCTATACCAATCAAATCACAGTTCCAACATAAAAAGCAATTGATATTTGCAAAACTTTTCTTGAATATACTCAAGTTAAAAAAGAGATGCTAAACCAAATGGATATACCAGGCCTTGGAGAAATGAGGTCTTCTTAGAAACCCTTGAATTTGACCTAGTAATCTGCCCTGAAATAAAAGGAAATTAGAGAACTTGCAGGGTACTTGATATTATAATAACTTTAAATTTTCTAACACCTTTGTTTCCTGTGGAAACTAAAAGGAGAAAAGTGAAAAGGAGAGAAGAAGAGAATTAGGAAGAAAAAGTTAACTCCTTAAAGTAACCTTAAAACTCATGTAAGAAAAATACTATATTAATCAAAAAAAAGATGAAATTCTTCTCTGTCTCTCTAATCTCCATATTTTTATGATACAGAGGATAAATTTTTGAAGGCTCTGTATACTAGTGTATAAAACTGATTTTGAATGTAAAGGTAACCTTAAATAGAATTAAGATTTTGGTGATAAAATTGCATTTGAGAATGAATTTCAAGAATCAGAGGCATTAGCATCAACAGTTATACTTGAGACACAGATTTTTATCTCATAGAGGATAAGTTTGGGACAAGGAAAAGTATGTGCTCTTTCCTCTAAAATTAGTAAATATGCTAATGACTAAATAACTCATTGGTTATTAGCTGGAAGGGAAAGATCCTAGAGGATACTTGGTTCAACTCTGACTTTACAGTTGAAGAACCTGAGGTCAAAGAAGTGAAGGGTCTTGCATAATGTCATGTAGTGAAGTACTGAACTGAGAATTCTCTCAAAGGCAAATAATTGTTTAAAAAGATGCTGTCCTTACATCACTAGTATCCAGAAAAGGACTTTATTATGGTACTAACCTCTTAGGCCTTCCTGACTTTATGGTAATCCTTCATACAATAACCCAAAATATAGTTCTTATTCTTTGATAGATGATGATACTACCCTGCTGTAAAATTTTCAATGGTCCTTAGAAGAGTTCAAACTCTTTTAAGTGTCAAATTCATTTGGCACACGACACCCTTTAACTTTTTAATCTTATTTTACTTCTTTTTGTACACAATGGGTTTTATCCAAACTGAGCTCGTTCCTTTCTTCTAAATGCTACCTGTTCTTCTGTTTAAGTTTTTGTCCTTCATTTTGATGCCTTCAATTTTCCCTTCTCAATCTTAATGTATTGAATTCCTATCCATTGTTCTATTCCCAATTCAAATGTCACCTCCTAAGACAGGATACTGACCCAGGAACATACTTTACCTCTCCCAAATTAGACTTGTTGGAAGGTATCAATACCTCAGAATGAATTCTGGAACAACAAAACCAAAACAAACATGGGGTAAAACAAATTTCCAGCTCAAGAGAACTTAAAAAGTTGATAGGAAAGTTTTTCTTACTCTGATAAAATGGGAACACAGTCCACAGAAGGCAGTGTCCATAAAAGCCCAGCAACCCAGCAATCAAGACCTGAAGTCCCAGTGTAGGACAGCTACGAGGGAGCAGGCCAGCGACCAGACCCTGCAGCCCTGGCAAAGTATGCCAGTGGAGAGAGTCTACTCCCTTGGTTCAACAGGCTATAGTGGTAATTTAAATGGAAAATCTTTCATATTCATAAATAGGCCCATATGATCTGCCCAGGTCACATGGAAGCTTGAGCTACATGAGTCTGAATCACAAGGATCTTATAGTGGGAGGAGTTTGCTGGGTGGAACAGGTAGAGGTGGAGCTGGAGCACAGCTGAGAGGAAGTGGTGACAGCAGTCAGAGCTAGGAAGGATGCAGGCAGTAGGCTAATGTGAGTGAAAGGGCTTGTTTGTGATTTTGTTTAAGAGGGCCTGCTTGTGATTTGTTTAATGTACCTGGTTTGTGGGAAGCCTAGCAGGGGAAAGTCTTGGGGATAGCATTGTTCACTGTATTGCTTTTGTGTATAGACTTTTGTTACTGTGATGGATTTGGCATTCTGGTGTCTGAATAAGGGCTGTCCTTGTGTCTTCCAAGTGGAGAGTCTGTGGTATTTTGTGATTCAAAATTGTACCTGGATATTCATGGCTGCCATAGGCACTGTGAATATCACATTGGTGTTATACAAGTCAGTGAAGCATATGCCTCAAACATAGCGTGAGTGGTTTGAGATTGTACTCACTCCATCCTATGAGCAGAGTTCAACTTTAGAGTCATGCAAATGAGAAAAATACAAAAGAAAAAAAGCAACCTGACCATTAAAAGCTGCTATGGTGACAGAGAAGATCAAAATACAAACTCAGAAAAGGACAAAAGTGTCAAAATGCTTACATATAAAGCCTCAAAGAAAAGTATGAATGTCAGGCCTAAAAAGAACTCTAAGAAGATTTTTGAGAAAAAATATTTTAATGTAAATGTGTAATATCTCATTGAAAAAACAACTGACCTGGAAAATAGGTCCAGGAGAGACAATTAAAAAATTATGGGACTACCTAAAAACCATGATCAAATAAAGTATCTAGACATCATATTTCATGAAATTATCAAAGGAAACTACCTTGATATTCCAGAACCACAGAGTAAAATAAATATTGAAAGAATCCACCAATCATTTCCTGAAAGAGATCTGAAAAGAAAAACTCCTAAGAATATTGTCGTCAAATTTCAGAGTTTCCAGGCCAAAGAGAAAACCTTATAAGCATCTAGAAAGAAACAATTCAAGTATTGTGGAAATACAATCAAGATTAACACAAGGTCTAGCATCTTCTATGTTAAGGGATCAAAGAACTCGGAATGAGCTATTCCAGAAGTCAAAGGAACTAGAATTAATACCAAGAATCACCTACCTAGCAAAATTGAGTATAATACTTCAAGAGAAAAAAATGATCATTCAATGAAATAGAGGACTTTCAAGCATTCTTAATGAAAAGACCAGAGCTGAATAGAAAATTTGACTTTCAAACACAAGAATCAAGGAAAGCATGAAAAGGTAAACAGGAAAAAGAAATCATAAGGGACTTGCTAAAGTTGAACTGTTTACATTATACATGGAAAAATAATATTTGTAACTCTTGAAACTTTTCTCAGCATTTGGGTAGTTTGAGGGATTATACAGATAGATAGATAGATAGATAGATAGATAGATAGATAGATAGATAGATAGATAGATAGATAGATAGATAAAGGGCACAGGGTGAGTTTAATAGGAAGGGATGATATCTAAAAAATAAAATTAAGCTGTGAGAGAGGAATATATTGGAAGGAGAAAGGGAGAAATAGAATGGGCAAATTATCTCTCATAAAAGAGGCAAGAAGAAGCTTTTTCAATGGAAGGGAAAAGGGGGGAAGTGAAAGGAAAAAAGTGAAGCTTACTTTCATTACATTTGGCTTAAGGAGGGCATAACATACACACTCATTTTGGTATGAAAATCTATCTTACACTACAGGAAAGTAGGGGAGAAGTGGGATGGGGGAATGACAGAAGGGAGGGCAAATGGGAGGAGGGCATAGTGAGAAGTAATCACTTTAGGGGAGGGACAAGGTCTAAAGAGAGAACAGAATAAATAGGGGGCAGGATAGGATGGAGGGAAATATAATTTATCTTTCACAGCATGACTATTTTGGAAGTCTTTAGCAAAACTACACATATATAGCCTATATTGAATTGCTTGCCTTCTCAGTGGGGTTGGGTAGGAAAGGAGAAAGGAAGAGAAGCTGGAACTCAAAGTTTAAGGAATGAATGTTGAGAATTGATTTTGCCTGCAACTGGGAAATAAGAAAACAGGTAATGGGATATAGAAATCTATCTTGCCCTACAAGTAAAGAGAAAAGACAGAGCTCAGAGAAGGGAGGGGTGTGATAGAAAGGAGAGAAGATTTGGTGAAGAGGTAATAAGAATGCATGATGTTTCAGGGTGAGGGAGTGGAGAAAATTTGGAACTCAAAATCTTGTGGAAATGAATGTTGAAAACTAAAAATAAATAAAAAATAAAGCGAAATAACTGCGGACAATATAAAGTCCTTGGGAGTCTAACTGCCAAGACAAACTCAAGGCCTATACGAACAGTTACAAAACAAATTTCACACAACTACAGTCAGATCTCAACAACTGGAAATATTTTAATTGCTCATTGAGGAGGTTGAACTCATAATAAAATGACAACTCTACCTAAATGAATTTACTTATTCAGTGTCATACCAATCAAACTACCAATAAAATTATTTTTCAAAGCTAGAAAAATAAGAATAGAATTCATCTGGAAGAGAAAAAGTCAAGGTATCAAGAGATTTAATGATAAAAATAAATGTGAAGGAAGGTGCCCGAGACATATCAGGTCTCAAACTGTATTCTAATGTAGTAATCATCAAAACAATATGGTGTTGGCTAAGAAATAGAATGGTGGATCCTTGGAATAGATTAGGTACACAATATACAATAGTAAATGACTGTAGTAATGTAGCATTTTACAACCTAAAAGACCCATACTTTTGGTTAAAAATCTCATGTTTTGATAAAAACTCCTAAGAAAACTGAAAAACAGAATGGCAGAAATGATGTACAGACCAAAATCTTTCACTGTGTATCAAAATAAGGTCAAAAAAGTTACATGATTTAGATATAATGAGTAATAGTATAAACAAATTTGAGAACCAGGAGTAGTTTACCTCCAAAATGTATGGAGAAGGTAAAGATTTGTGATTAAACAAGAGATAGAAAGAATTGGAAGAGGTAAGATGCTTAACTTTGATTATTTTAAATTCTGAAACGTTCTTGCATAAACAAGAATAATGCATACAAGATTAGAAGGAAAGCAGAAAGCCAGGGGTGGTGATTACAGCAAATGTCTCTGGTAAGGGCCTCGTGTTGAGGGCTACAAAACCGGTCATACTCTTTGATTGAGCAATACCACTGCTAGATATACATGCCAAAGAGATTTTTTAAAGAGAAAAGGACCTATTTATACAAAAATATGTCTAGCAGCTCTTTTTGTGGTGGCAAAGCACTAGAAAGTGAGGGAAAGTCCAACAATTGGGGAATGGCTGAACAAGTTGTAGTATATAAATATAATGGAATACCACTATTCTGTAGGAAATGACAAGCAAGATAATCTAAGAAAAAAAAAACAGAAAAAACCTACATGAACTAGTGCAGTGTGAGGTGAGGAGAACCAGTGGCACACTGCAACAGCAATATTGTATGATGAAGAAATGTGAAAGACAACTAATTCCAAAGAACTCATGATGAAAAATCTTATCCACATTGGAAGGGGGGAAAACAGAACAAAACAAAGAAAAACTAATGAAGTCTAAATACAAAAGGAAGCATACTATTTTTCAGCTTATTGTATGCATGTATATTTTTCTTTCATAACTTGATTAATATGGAAATATGTTTTACATGACTGATTTTGTATAAACTGTATCATTGCCTACTGTCTCAGGAAAGGGTAGAAGAAAAAGGAGGGGAAAAGAGAATTGGGAGACTAAATTATTTTTTAATTGTTTTACATATAATTGGGAAGAAATAAAATACCAAATCTTAATAAAATATTTTTTAAATCCTCCAATAATGACATTTAATTGTGAAGTCTATTTAAAACTTTGTTTTTTCTCAATACATGCATCATATATTAGAATGTGCTTTAGCTAATTGTGCTTATGAGATATCCTCCTATTAAACTGTTTTCTCCATGAAACCAGAAGTCATTTTTATCCCAACTTTGCCTCTTCCTCAGTCCCTAGCATAGGACTCTGCACACTGTAAAATAGCTTTGTTGGATAAATAAAATCAGGGTTACATGCTTTCAGGTTTTATTTTATACCAACTTGTAAGTATTACTGTTCCATCTATATTATGCTTCAAAAGAATGACATTTTTTACTTACTCAGGTATGACATTTGTTTAACACAGAACCTAGCATGTGATACACATTATAGCTATATCTAGTCTAAAAAATCCATATCTTTATTTGTAACTGAATTGATTTGTCTTACTCCACAGAATAGAGAAAGGAGGCACTAAGAACACAGGAATAGACTAACATAGAAATGACATTGAAAGTTGTTTCCCTCTCTGGAAAGCAGGACGAAAAAAAAGACATTAAAATGTCTTGCCTTTTTTAATAGCAGCAAGAACACAGCTTAGTTTATATTACATACATTTGTAATGGGCAGAATCATTAGATTCCATTATTTCTTTATCAATGCTGAAATATCATGGGAAAAGAATACAAAATGAATTAAAAAATTTTAAAATGCATAAATTTGAATTTTAGGAAGGATGGAAAATCAGGAAAGCAGGGATTCTTGAGTAGTGATGATGAAGCAATGATGTGGCAAGCAAGGAGCAATGCTGAATATGGAAGCCATTATAGACAAGAGAACCAGAGACATATCAGAGGTTCATAAGATAACAGGTTGAGAACTAAAAGACAGTGAGCATATAGCTCAACTCTCTCATTTTACAGATGAAGTTATAGAATCTGAATGAGTCAAGATATGAGAGATTATTAAAAGAGGAAAAAGTGTGAATGAGATGATACAGGTGGCAGAATGCATGGTTTTAGGTAGAGAGTAGGATTTTACAGTTCTGGATATTGGAAGAGGTAAAATTCTGACTGATGGTCATGGTTCGGCTATGCTAAGGAGTGGCTACAGTTTAGTGGAAATGGGGAGAAAATTGAAGGTGAAGACACTAAGGCATATTAAGTGGCTAAGATATTTGGAAGTCATCAGCATATATCCTGAATACAAATAAAATGCATTGGAAAAATGAATTTTGCAAGAAGAAAGCTGATTTTAAGTATATGGAGACATGGAGATTTTTAAGTATGGAAATATTTGAGATTCAAATTGCTATGGGGCATTAAAATAAATATATTTGTATTTAAATGTAATTATGAATTTCTTTCTAAAAATAATTCTCCAACTAATACTGTTAATTTAAGAATTCTGAGTATAATATTTTTTCTGTAAACGTAGTTAATGATTTTGGTTTCATGGTATCTATTATAGAATGTCAGCAAAAGTCGACTAGAAATTTGAAAAGAATATAGATATTACTTCTTAATTTTAATTTCCCCCTTAAGTAGTATTTTATTTTCCCCAATCATTTGTAAAGATAGTTTTCAAAATTCACTTTTATAAGATTTTGAGTTAAAAATTTTTTTATCCCTCACTCTCCTCCCCAAGACAGTATCTGATATAGGCTATACATGCACAGTCCTATAAGATATATGCCCACATTAGTCATATTGGGAAGGAACAATCAGAATAAAAGGGAAAAATCATAAGAAAGGAAAAAAATGAGAAAATAGTCTGCTTTGATCTGCATTCAGTTTCTGTAATTCTCTGGATGCAGATAGCATTTTTCATCATGAGTCTTAGATCTCTGTAGTGCTGAGAAGAGTCAATTCTATCAAAGTTGGTCTCACACAGCAGCATCAATTTATCTAAGTCTTTCTTGGTTTTTCTAAAATCCACCCACTTATAGAACAATAGTATTCAATTACAACAATATATATTTTAAAAGCTTAGGGATTTAATACCAGTGGACTTTTTATTTCTTTCTCAATACATTGTTGGTAAAATTTTCAAACATTAAATAAACTATAAATATGTATATTTAAAAATTGATGCTAGATCATAGGTTTTTGGTGCCCAATATTTGAGTCTTCCTTTCAGGCAAGAACCATATTTTCAATTAATTAATTATATTTTTAAGTAGCATTATGGTAAAGAAATTAGCACACTATCAAAAAGTTTAGTGGGATACACAAGTATTGTAATAATTTATTCTTATTTTAATTTTTTCCCTTATACATAAATAATAAATCAAAAATAGGTCTACTTAGACCAAGTGTCACAGTCACTGTGCAAATTATATTTTCAATTATAATTACAAGGATGAGGAATTTTATTTTTTACCACCTCTTATAACTAGTTACTAGAATGAATAATTCATTTTTTGTGATTATAATAGAAGCACATACATTTGTCAGTGTCCACCAATCCCTATTAATTTGAAAATTGAACTCATTTTGCTGCAAATGGCAGTCACATGGATAATAAAGGGTCTGACTGTCTCAGTTTTTGGACTCAAGTAAGTAATACATACACACACACACTTATATGTGTGTATATATGTATATATACATATATGTGTACATATATATTAAGATAGTTGCGTTGAAACAGTTTAAAGCATTCAGTTATTCTTTAAGTGTAGGTAGAATTTCCACTTGTTGAAAAAAAAAATTGACAACCCCAAAATGAATGTTTGTGATCAGTTGAAATTGTTGCCACTGAAAGCAAAACAAAGCTAACCCTTCCTGGTCAAATACCAATATTCTGTAAGACTAAGGAATGTATGAAATACATTATATTGTTCCAGACTTTGGCCAAATTTAAAATTATAAGAGTATGATTATCTAGGTATGGGATCATTAACTCTTAGCTGTTTTAAATGTATAATTGTAGATATTCTTGTAGAATTATTATAAATCCTAGAGTTGGGTGAAACTCAGGTTTTATTCCCTATACGTATTAGTTGTGATAAAGGCAGACAACTCTCTAAGTTGTCTAAGACTATATGTTGTGGCAATCAGATTTCATATTTTTTTGTAATTTCCTCACTGGAAATTCCCTATATCAATTAATTAAGTCCAATTCCCATTTTCTAACCCCCTCCAAAAAAATGCCAAACTTCCTTTGTTAGTGGAATGTTGTCTGAATCAAAAGAGATATTATATCAAAAATGGAGTGCAGGGAGTGATTTCAGAGGTTATCTTTTCCTGTTCCCTCTTTTTACTGTCTCAGAAACACAGAGAGGCTCAGCAATTTATTCAAAGTCACATACACCCTGGTCTCCCTGACTCCCAAGCCTTCAGTCTCTAAACCATCCTGCACACATCTGCCAAATCATCCTTCTTAATGTTCAGGTATGCCTGAAAACCTTCAGTGTTTCCCTACTGCTTGTTTGCACTTTGTTTTCAAAGAGGACTGATGACATCATAGAGTGATACCTTGACTTACAAGTGAATTGGATTTAAGTAAGGCAGAATTCCAAAGTTGTTGCTCTCACTCCTCTTCCAGAGTCACAGAAGTACAGTGGTAAGACAGTTACAATGACTGGTGATGGCTGGGGATGCAGTAGATGACTTTGATGTCTTCAATGTCTTGGCCAAGCTCTAAGTGCTCTATAGCATCTGTCTCAGTCACCTTCAGTGGCTTTCTGAACAAATTGTTCTCATCTGCTCATTCCACCAGGGAAAGTAAGAATTCATATACTTGGGGTAGATATCCTTCTAGCTCACTGATGGGTTTGATGCCTGTTATTTACCCTTAAACTGGTTTAGCTTTTCTCTCCCACCAAATAGTTTTACCAGGATGTGACCAATAATCCTGATGTGTCCAACAATCGTGTTACAGGTTCAAATAAACACAGCCTTCTTACACAAGAATCCAACAGCTCAACCTGGTTCCAAACTACCTTTCCAGTCTCTCTGTGATCTCTGTGTTTAATTCAATTCAAACAATAACTTACCTATCTTTGAATTACAAAGAACAATGTAAATTCCAGCTAAGAGTTGGCTAGTGACCTGGACAATTGTCAGTTATAATACTTGTGGTTTCTCCAAGCTATGGAAATGAGCCCTATAGCTGCTTTAAAAATCTATTCTGTTCCTAGCACGTAGAACATGATGAAAATAGCAATAAATATTTGTTGAATTAAATTGAATTCAAGACTTAGGACAACACTGAATTTACTAGAGAAACCTAAGGGATGAATTGTTTCTAGTATTTCTCTGAGAACTTTCCCTTTCTCCCAGCCCCCACCCTGAATATAAGTTCCTTGTGAACAGAGTAGTCCAACTTGCTCCTACTCTCCATCCCCAGCCCTCTGCCTCATTAGTATATGGTTTTGCTTTTTTCAGTTATGTAAGTATAAAAAAGTTACTTCATAAAACAATGTGGATGAGAAACTTGTGAAAATAATAATTCAATCTGCTTTCTTTGTTAAAAGTAATTTGTTAAATGTAAATTTTACACAATATTTAATTTCTCAAATTAAATTGGTACTTTACATTAGAGTGACACAGAGAAGAAAAGAGAGATGAAAGACATTTTCTATGTTCTCAGAAATATATCACATGCTTATAAGTATGACACATCACTGGTTTCCGTGCTCGTCATCAATAAAGGAACTTGTAACAGTTCAATATCATTTAATTCCATCAATCTAAATGAGAAAATATTTCTATGGTAGATTTATTTTAAACCTTAGAAAGAATATTACCTGCACAACTTTTTGGGACTGCACATCAACAATGAGTACTCTGTCCAGAGTGGGCTGAGTTACATAAATGAACTTGTCTTTGACATTAACAGCAGAAGCCCATACACATCGCTGAACTGTATCTCCTTCAGTTTGGGGACAAACTTCATCCTGTAGTCCAAGAAGAGACAACAGAAAGTGTAATGACAACCACATCACAATGCAGACATTAAAAAAAAGGGTGGCGGTTGCTCTTTTTTCTTTCAAATTATTCTTTGACGCCACGTCTTTCTACATCACATGTGAGAAAAATGACAGTGTCAAAATAAATGAAAGTATATTTGGAGCATACTTAGAGCACAATAAAATGAATATTGAAGACAGAACGAATGAAAACCACTAAAAAAGTATTTAACCTAACCTTCTTTTCCTACTTTGTCAATAAAATCATGGATTATATTAGCAACTTTTTTTTCCCCTATTTGTTCCAATAGTAGAAATTTAGCACTCATTCAAGGAAGATGAATGTTTACCAGTCTTAACTGCCTGCTTGCTTTACTTGAATGTACTCTTGTTTTTTGCTTGAGTCCCAAATCTTTGAATTATAATAAAACAAGAGTGGAATATTCTATGATCAAGTACCTGCTTTATGGGGCATAATCCTTGAGAAGATGTCCAGTGACAAAGACTGGCCATGGAAATGAGACTGAGAATCAGAGTAAATAAATTCTGAGAAAGATGGTCACATTTATGTTTCAACTTTTATGCTTATATGAAAGAACACTCAAGATACATTCAGGAGACCAAGAAGATAGTTCAAGATCCAACTCTTCTATTCACTATGTGACCTTGTGGAACTCATTTGAAATCTGAGCTTCCATTTATGGTAATAGCAAATGCTGGTGAAAATATAACACTGGAATGGGAGAACACTACGTAAAAGTGAAGTATTATTGTTGGCTACACCAGTTTTGATTTCTAAGCAACATAACAGGCATAAAAATTTATATTATTTTATTTTTCTCTTAGACCTGATACCATTTTTCTACTACTTTGGTGATTCAGTCAACAGAATTATACTTCGGTCTATGGTCTATGACTTTACAGTCATGGGTACCAATTTTCTAACTATCCATTAGGGGGAATTTGATGCTAAGGAAATACTACTTTAACTTGGACAGAGTGGATGACCTTATTTTCACTCAGCAGCCAGTGAAGGGATATCCATCTTAGCCACCAAAGTCTTTAGGAAGAAAAGTAAATTTCTCAGTAAAAATATAAACTCAGTAGATCAAAATCACAAGGTTAGGGTTGGGGGTGGATAAATTGTCAATTTCTAGCTTAGAGCAAGAAATATGTATAACCATGAGAACTAACCTGACAAAAAAAAATGCTATTCCCTCCTCTTTTTCTCCTGGAAAGCTCTTTAGTGTATTTGGTTTCAAGTGTGAAAATAAAGAACATGGCACATTCCCATATTAAAATGTAAGAACATGTATATATCCAGGGTAAAAATAATTTACTATAATCTCTAATCCCTCTGTGGGAGAGACATTGTGGCATAGTGGATAGAGAGTCAACCTAAGAGTAGAGAGATGTGCATTCCAGATTAGTCTTGGATGTGTACTAGTTGTGTGACAGTAGGAAAAATACAGAAGATGATTTTCTAAATCTACAAAGGACAGGAAAATATTTTTGACTGGCATCATTAGGCAGTAAATTCAGACAAATATTTCCCAAAATGATGAAATCACAGGATTGGATACAGCTATCTCAAAAAAAAACCTTTTTATGTTTTATTAAGTTCTTCTTGACATTATAAAGTAGCATCTTTTGCTTGTGCCTATCAAACATATGTATCTCTATATCATATATAAAAATGCATGTATATGTAATATATGCATATATGTTTCTGTACATGCATTTATATGTATATATGTATACATGTATAAGCTTAAAATTTCACTGTCTTTCTAGATACCTTATATACATTTCAAAGGACCTTAGATTCCATTCATGTGTGTAATCCCTCAAGATGCATATTAAAATACCTGTCCATATGTGACTTTTGTCCATAGTTTCCCATAAATTCATTACAGGGTATCTACCTACTATGATGAGCCCATAGTGAAATGTTCTTCCTATTACATGGATATCAATGTGGGCTGCCCCATCAGCTGTTCCTTGTTATCACTATTTGACCAACCTACTGCCTTTTCCAGTCATGCAGTAATATGATGATATCCTTTATATAACTATTATATATAATTCTCTTTTTTAATGTTTTACAGCCTGCTTACACTCACCATGTGTATCTCCATTGGCCTCTGGATACATACAGTTCAAGGTGAAATGTAGAATGGAAATAACAATGTAGCAAGGAAATGAAAGAACTCAGTTTCACATTTAAGAATTGCTATTTACTGTGACTGAGCAAGTTACTTAACACCTCTGGGTTTCATTTTCTTCATTGGTAAGATGAGAGGGGTGGGCTAGATGAATTCCAAGTTCCTTTCTGGATCTCAGTTTATCTGATAATTATTAAATCCTGTATGTGTTCTATCTACTGTGGGAGTTACATAGGATTTGAATAATATCAACAATAAATTTATCACTAAAGCAAAGGATTTACTATTTAATATTCTTAAGAACAGTTTAGACACATCTGATAAGGAAAATTAAATGTGCACATCTCTGTCCTTTTCAGGATCAGGTGATTTTTGTTTCTTTGGTAGAGTTTGCAACAGTATGCACTAAATAAGATCATTATTAACCAGGATCCAATATCCTCAAAGCTTCAGGTGTAACTCTGGTTCAGCAGTTAGCTCAGCATAGCCACTTTGACTTTGAACTACACTGATAACAGTTGGCCTCAGTCTAAACCATCTTCTAGGGAAAATGGATGGGTCAGTTTCAATTTGCTCAAAGAGCATTCAAGGTTCTACAACCTATAATTAAACTAAAAACACTAGGTGAATCATAGAACTATTTTTTCAAGGCAACTTTCACAAAATTAGGGCTACTTTGAAATCATTTTAAGATTGGTATAAGGTCTTGTGCATAATGCCATGGAGCCATAAATGAGTTTGGCCAAGAAATACTGCAAAAAGCCTGAAGATTAGGTGTAAAAGCATACATGGAGTAGTAGGCTCCATTCTCAGCCCTGACAGGTTCTAGCTACAGGGGAAGAGTAAGGAACTTCAGCTCTGAAGGGTTCAGTTTCTTTATTTAGAAGAGGAATAAATGATATTTTCATTAATTAATCCGAAGAATTATTGGTGGGGATAGGGGAAAGGAAAGCACTTTGCCAACATGAAAATGCTAAACAATGGAAAATTAATAATGTCATTCATGCTGACATAAGATACTAAAGTTGATGAGTAGAAAGAAAGTTAAAAAAAAAGAAATACACCCTCCCTGTATGCCCAATGGACCAACTGAGTGACACATAAGCATCATTCCATTTACCTAGTCATTGCTATATTCTTTTCACTGCCATGCCTCCTTACCAAAAGCACCTGTGAACCTGTGCCAAGAGCTTACTTTATTTAAAAAAGGTATGAAAATAATATAAAAATATGGTTATTCCAGAATCTGAAAGGTCAGAGGAGGGCAGGTACTTGGGCAAGAGATTGTCAAAATTCATGAATTTGGATGACTGATTCTGAATGCTTTGCTGTAAGGTGAGTGCTTCTGACAAAAAAAAAAAACCCTGCCAACTAATGGAGAATGTGAGTGACCCTGATACTGTCAGCCAAACAACTGCTGAAGCAGTAACCACTTCCACCACTTAAATTGCTACAAAACCATTCAACAGTAAAATAAAAACTACTGTTGGGAATTATTTTCAATTTGTATGCAGTGCCCATCAGAGATCTCTGGCCATACTTAACAATGATTTTTACAAAGTCATTAAAAGTTTCCTGACATTCAGCCTGGATTTTCCTTGCTCCACTTTATGCCATTACTTCAGATTATAGCCTATTAGACCACATTTTACAATACCTCTTCTATTGTTTTGTTTTGTTTTGTTTTTCCAGACTAAGTAGTTCCAGTATTTACTGCTTTGGGAGGGAGTTGTTAGAGAATGTTTCCTTTGTGCTTTAGATTTTTAATGATAAACAAGGCAGAGATTCAGGAATGCAAAATAAGATTCCGAACATACATAAAAACAGTGGATATTGTCAGAAATTATAGAGAGCAGAAGCATTAAACCACTTTTATAGAAACACACTATTTTCTGGAGTGAGAGGGCTATAAAATTTACAGGAAGTGAGGAATAATGTTGGATTGAATTAAAGGTGAAAAAGAAGGTTCAGTCAATATTTGTTCTGGTTTGCATTCCTTTGTTGTATGCTTATATTTACAGACAACTCTTCCATGCTTATGTATTTTCCCTCTCCTCTCTCTATTCTGAAGATTATAGTCACTCTCAATAGCTTAAAGGTTTTAGAGAAGGAGCTGAAATTGTGAACCTTTTCCAGTCATACATACATTTATCTAATAATATTCTTATCACAGTGTTTCATATAATCCCTTTTCTATAAGAATTTTCTTACATTCAATGAGGAGGGGCTAGGATATTGATTCGTCTAGTATTTTAAAAAAATTTACATCAAGAAAGCTACCTTCATCAATATAGATTTGCATCTACTCTCTAATTTATAGTCTTTATGGAAAAAAATTTGCTGAAATTAAGTAAAAGAAATTATGTTAACAGTTAGCAGAATAATAGTACAATTTTTCTTTCCACTGTTTTTGGTTAATCATGATTTCTCCAAAGGTGGTTAATCCACCTTTTCTTTTCTTTCCCGAAGGAACTAAATTCCTGCTCTGGTATAGATGACCATCCAAAACTAGCTCTTATACTCAATAGTCTATCTTACTTTTAATGTCATTTAGACGAATGAAGTCATTTAGCATGATTTACCATACTTACTTTCATCTTTACTTCCAAATACATCAGTAGAGACACAGACTCAATGGATATACAGTCTCTGATTTCAAAGGAAGAGGCACCCTTCCTTTAGTCTAAAACACCAGCTATGATGTTATCATTTCCTGATTAGATTAGCTTCATTTATCAAATAACCATGCATTGCCCTTACTCTAATCAGTCATCAGACAAAAGTGCTTTGGTCACAAGAAGAGGTAAGGGCAGTAAAGATCAATAATGTATGTATGAAAATTCATGCAATTTAATTTTCTATGGAATAAGAAATGGGAAATAAACATGATATTGCTAACATACAAATCTATTTCTTTAGCTCTAAACACTTCCTCCTTGGACCTTAAATTGTATACAGAGTATACTCATCTCCATTTTGATTTCAGTCTTTTTGTTACCTCAAAAAATATATCTAAAGTATCTTCTATACTTCAAGACTAGATGACTAACTACTTTTCAATTTCTGCATCACCACCTCCCCATGCCAGCCAAAAGTATCCCCATCTCCTTAATCAACAAGCCCAGAAATGTCTGCACATTCTTTGCCTTTCCCTGATCTTCCATGTAATCAGTCAGTCCATAAAGTTATTCAGTGTCTAGTCTATGCCAAGACGTGTGTTAAGCAGTCACTTAATATAGCATGTCCTGGCCACCAAAAGATAACACCTGCTCACACAAGCTTCTAGCCTCATGATTCCTGCCAGGGTAAAGAAAACTAAAGTAGATTTGAGATATGTTGAGATTGTATGAGAGACAGAAACATAGAAAGAGATAGAAGAGAACAGAGAGAGAGAGAGAGACTAAATACCAGATTGCTAGATAAACAAGGGACTTAGTGGCTCATCTATAAAGGATAGTGTATCCTGGCTGGGGGTAAAAATCAACAGATTGGGCAAAGGGACAGGCTTGATAAGTTGGTCCATACAAAGGAAGGTAGTAGTGAGTATCAGAGTGTATTTTATAAATTTATAGCTATTGTGTTCTAGTTGTGTCACATGATCAATATCCCATGTTACCAATAAAACTTTGATCAGTGACAATCTTAATCAATATGATATCATCACCTTAACCACATTAAGAAATTGGGCTGGTTGTTATTTTGCTCCAATTCCATTTTACTGATCATTATTAAGTAAAACCAGACAATATCAAAAGAAATTTCCATACATAATTATTTAGGAAAAATGTAGAGGCAGACAGACAGAAAGGTAGATAGATGTAGATATATAGATAGATAAAATTTTTCTATATTTAAGACATGTTATGAGAAATAGACACAAAACAGGGATAAAAGACAAAGTTGCAGAGATAGAAAGAGAGAAAGAGAACAGAGAAAGACAAAATAATAGATTGCTAAATATATCGGGAAGTTAATGGATCTCTTTCTTTGTCTCTCTCTCTCTACACACACACACACTGTAGTATTTTTATCAACTTTTCATTAAGGACACTGCATGCATTTCAAGCTAATTTTAACTTAAACATTCCAGAATGTTTTAGGATTCTATTCCCAAAGATTTAGGAAGGACAAATTAAATTTACAATATCTTTTTACTAATTAATCCGGCAATGTATTTTAGGAATGGCTAGCAGTGCATCACAGGAGTTGCCTAACCAAGGGACAGAGACCCCTCCTCTCTTCATTTACATTTTAATATACTCTAATATGGAATGAATGTGATTAGGACCATATTAGGATGGCATAAAATGAATGCAAAATTTATATCAAAGGAATAAATTTCTACTTTACAAGAATCTCTTGTGTTATGTGTAATATGATATCATCTTCAAGTCATTCAACAATGAAGGCTAAATAAAATAATACTGACACTAAAGTGAGAGTGCAAAAATGACTATATCATTGTTTCTTCATTTCTAACTGGGGATACTTCCTCTCAGTTCTATTTTCCTTGTTTTTCTCAATGTCTACATAATCTCTCAGTGAATTTATTTTCTTTCACACTATAACTTCTAAACTAAATATTAATGAATTAATGTAAGTGCCTATTCAATACTCAGGAGATGATATTTACTATGGAAAATGCAAAGGAAGTATGTAATGGTTTCAGATCCTAAGAACCAAAGTGGCAGAGTGGAAAGTACAGTAGGTTTGGAGATACAGGAACAGGACTTGGAATCCAGTTCTCATATTTACTGTGTATATGACCACGGAAAAATCACTCCACTTCTTTCCACTTCTGTTTCATCATTTCTAAAATGAATGAGTGAGATTAAATGATCTTTAAGGTCCTTTCAAATGATAAATTTTATGATCTTAAGATATTAATATATAGACAAATATAAATCAATTCTTAAATGAAACAAAATAATCAAGACCTGTACTATATAAAATCATTAATCAGTGAGGCAGGAATTCAAGGAAAAGAATGATCATCATCAGCTGCAATGAGCAAAAAGCTGCATAAAGCAGGAATAGGAATTGACTAAGTGAAAGGCAGATGAATAAAATATGTGAAATGGCACAAGAAAAGTGAAGAAATGAAGAAAAGAATGGAGACGTGATATTAATGTAAGGCCAATGGTGGGTGGGGAGAAGAGTTAAAGATCTTTCCCACCCATTAATAAGCCTCAGATATGTTTTGTTAATGTCTTTTTTCACCATTAAAAATATATGAATTTTTAAAAATTAATTCACTTGTTTTCAGTTTTCTACAATCACTCTCATATATTAGATTTTCTCACCTTCTTTCCCTCTTCCCTCCCCCATGCCTCCCCAAGATGGCATGCAGACTTATATAGATTCTACAAATATATTTTTATTTAATATATTTTCACCTTAGTCATACCGCATAGAAGAATTAAAATGAATTGGAGAAAGCATGAAAAACACAAAAACAACAACAGCAAACACAAGAGAAAATAGTCTGCTTCATTCTGTGATCCAATTCCATAGTTCTTTCTCTGGTTGTGGAAGTCATTTTGCCTCTAGAGTCCATTGGGAATTTTTTAGGTCTTTCCATTACTGTGAAGGGCACACACTGCAGTTGTTCTTGCATACAAAGTTCTCCTGGTTCTGTTCCATTCACTCAGGATCAGTTCAAATAAGTCCTTCTTGGCCTATCTGAAGTCTTCCTGTTCATCGTTTCTAATAGTATTCCATTATATTCATATACCACAACTTGTTCAGTCATTCCCCAATTGATCATCATTCCCTTGATTTGCAGATCTGGCCACCAAAAGAGAGCTGCTATAAATATTTTTGTATATGTAGGACCCTTTCCCATTTTTATCATCCCTTTGGGATACAGTCCCAAATATTGCTGGGTCAAAGGATATGCACATTTTTGTAGCCCTTTGAGCATAGTTCCAAATTGCTCTCTGGAATGGTTAGATCAGCTCACAGCTCCACCAACAATGAATTAGTGTTCCAACTCTCCCACACCTTTTTCAACATTTATCATCTTCCTGTGTTGTCATGTTGGTCAGTCTGATAGATATGATGTGGCATCTCAGAGTTGTTCTGATTTGCTTCTCTCTAATCAATAGGGGTTTAGAGCATTTTTTATATGACTACAGATAGTTTTAATTTCTTCCTCTGAAAACTGCCTGTTCATATCCTTTGACCATTTATCAATTGCGGAATGACTTGTATTCTTGTATATTTGACTCAGTTCTCTATATACTTTAGAAATTAGGCCTTTATCACAGGCACTAGTTGCAAAAATTCTTTCCCAGTTTTCTGCTTTCCTCCTAATCTTGTTGGTACTGGGTTTGTTTGTGCAAAAATTTTTCAATTTAATGGAATCAAAATTATCCATTTTGTACTTCATAATGTCCTCTAATTCCTCTTTGGCAAAAATTTCTCCATTCTCCATAAATCTAAAAATTACACTATTCCCTCCTCCCCTGATTTTTTTATAGTATCAATCTTTATGCCTGGAACGTGTATCTATTTGGACTTTATTCTTGTGTATGGTGTCAGACATTGGTCTTTGCCCCGTTTCCACCATACTGTTATAGAGTTTTCCCTATAGTTTTTTTTTTTCAAACATTGAGTTCATATCCCAGAAGGTAGGGTTCTTGAGTTTATCAAACAGTAGAATGCTATATTCTTCGACTACAGTGTCTTGAGTACCTAACCTATTCCACTGGCCTACCCCTCAATTTCTTAGCCAGTACCAAGTGCTTTTGATGATGACTACTTTATAATACAATTTGAGATTTTGGTAGGGTTAGGTCACCTTCTCTAGCATTTCTTTTCACTAGTTCCCTTTATATTCTGGAACTTTTAATGTTCCAGATTTAGCAGTAAGAGAAGAAAAAGAAATTGAAAGAATTAGAATAGGCATAGAAGAAACTAAGTTATCATATTATTTTTTTCTAGCTCTAGAAAATAATTGTCTGGTAGTTTGATTGGTGTGGCACAAAATAAGTGAATTAATTCAGATAGAATTGTCATTTTTATTATATGTTTAGCCTATCCAAGCAACTGATGTTTTTCCACTCATTTAGATATGACTTCATTTGTGTGAAAAGTGTTTTGTAATTGTGTTCACATAGTCCATGAGTTTGTTTTGGCAGGTAGATTCCCAGATATTTTATAGTGCCTACCATAGCTTTAAATGAGATTTCTCTTTCCATCTGTTGTTGTTGGGCTTTGTTAGTAATATATAAAAATGCAGATGATTTATGTGGATTTATTTTGTAACCTGCAACTTTGCCAAAGTTGTTTATTATTTCAAGTAGTTTTTCATTTGATTCTCTAAGTATATCATCATATCATCTTCAAAGAGTGATAACTTAGTTTCTTCTATGTCTATTCTAATTCTTTCAATTTCTTTTTCTTCTCTTACTGCTAAATCTAACATTTCTAGGACCATATTGAATAATAGTGGTGATAATGGACATCCTTGTTTCAGTCCTGATCTTATTGGAAATGCATCTAGTTTATCCCCATAATATATAATACTTACTAGTGGTTTTGGGCAGATACTGCTTATTATTTTATGAAAGTCTCCATTTATCGCTATGTTCTCCAGTGTTTCTATAAGAATGGATGTTGTATTTTGTCAAAAAGCTTTTTCTGCCTCTATTGATATAATCATATGGTTTCTATTAGTTTTGTTGTTCATATGATCAATAATGCTGGTAGTTTTCCTAATATTGAACCAGCTCTGCATTCCAGGTATAAATCTGATCCAATCATAATATATTATTCTCACGATAAGTTGCTGTATTCTTTTTGCTAATATTTTATTTAAATGTTTTGCATCTATATTCATTAGATAAATTGGTCAATAATTTTCTTTCTGTTTTGGCTCTTCCTGGTTTAGGCATCAGAATCATATTTGTATCATAAAAAAAATTTGGTAGGACTCCACCAGTTTGCACAAATATCCTATATAGTATTGCAATATTTAATATTTAATTTAATTTAATATTTAGTATCTTTAAATGTTTGATAGAATTCACTTGGTAATCCATCTAGCCCTGGAGATCTTTTCCTAGGGAGTTTGTTGATGGCTTGTGCAATTTCTTTTTCTGAGATGGGGTTATTTAAGCATTGAAGTTCCTATTCTATTAATCTGGACAATTTATGGTTTTTTAAAAATATTCATCCATCTCAGTTACATTGTCCAATTTATGGGTATACAGTTAGGCAAAGTAATTTTTAATTATTGTTTTCATTTTCTTCTTGTTGGAGGTGAGTTCACCCATTTCATTGTTGATATTGGTAATTTGCTTTCTTTTTTTTCAATCAAATTGACCAAAAGTTTATCAATTTTATTGGCTTCCATTTTTTAATTTGTAATGAGACACTGGGTCACAAGCCCTCCAGTTCTGGAAAGTGTATATATACTCTGAGGTGAGTTTTACTTTGGGGCTCAGTCTTTGGGGAGTGTTCGTGTGATTAGGTCAGATGAGACTCTGGGCAGCTGCTAAGGAAAGTCCTGGTTTGAAACGCAGATGTTGATGTTTCTCTCTCTGAAAACAATGTCTATGGTAAGATAGTTGGAAGTTATGTCTATTGGTCTTCCTGTTTGTAATTTTTGCTTGTAATTTCTATTTGTATTTTCTCTGAAGATCAATGCAATGATGTTTTTCCCCTTGAACTAAGTGAATAATATATGTGGTTGATTAAAGTAGATTGCTGAACCCTCAAAAGTTGCTTTCCTTTTAGAAAATATCTAAAAATCTGTGCAGCAGAACCTCCTGTGAATGCCAGAATCCTTGCTGACTCAAGGGAGGAAAGAAGGAAGCAAGGAAAGAATTGGGGGAAGAGGAAAGAAGCAGGAAAGTAAATAATAGAGAGAATGGGAGGGAGGAAAGAAGGAAAAATATATTTAGTATGTGCTAGCTATGGGCAAGGCATTGTGCTAATGGTTTTATAAATATTAAATCATTTAATGTTCACAACAATATAGAAGGTAGATGCTGTTATTATGACCATTTTACAGCTGAGGAAACTGAGGCAGACAATGTTTAAGTTACTTGCCCAGGATCAGAAAGCTAAGTAAAAGCCTGAGGAAAGATTTACATTCATGTCTTTCTGGCTCCAGGCCCAGCAGTATAGAAGACGAGATTAAATTCTTCTTACTATTCTCCAGGTTTCTCCTTACTTATTTTCATAAGCTCGTCATCAAACGCTGCATAGTATAAGATATCAAGTTCTACATCCTGAGTATCTCTTCCCAAAATAATCTTACTTTTAAGTTACCTGCAAAAAGAATAAAAATGACCACTGACTTAAGCTAATCAGTAACTCAGAATGAGAGAATCTTCAGTATTAAAGATTCCTGACCCCAGTAAAGCAATATTTTCTTTTAACATCCATGACAAAACGAACTAATAATCTCCTCTAATATTCTGTCATATTTAATATGAACATTTGTCTCACTTTCATGGAGCTGTAATATTTTGTGTCTTGCTTCTTTATATTAAGACAAATATGCCTTCGAATATTTTAACCTATTTGGCTAGTTCTATAGTCTAGAGAAAATATCTGGCGATAACTAGCATGTTTGCACTTAGACTTCCTGGCTAAACATTATTTGTTTCTTCATGGTGGTTTACAGATTTTTCAGTTTACTGATCAAACTTTCATGGAAATCATTTTCTCATTCTCACTCTCAAAAAACAATGTGGTATCCCAAACGGGCCTTCTAGTGCTCTTTTCTTGGCTTTATCCTCTGAAATTCAAGTTATCTGATGATATAAATCAAAACTGTGTGGGAGATTTCTCTTTTTTTATTTAGTCCCATAATAACTATCAATCTCATTAAAATACAAGAAGGAGAAATGTAGATATGAAAGAATTACCAATTATATATGTGCATATATACACAGAGAGATAGACAGGCAGACAGACAGATAGGAGTCTTAAGATGTAGTAAAAGATAACTACTTAGATTGATTCAGCTTTGTGCTTTATAGAGGGATAAAATAGTTGACAATGTTGTCACAAATCCAAAAAGAATAAAGAGAATTACAATAAAGCTTTCATTTGTCCAAATCTAGACTCACTTCATACATAATTGTATAAATTGCCTGTATGTGTAAACATGCTGTTGCTTTATAGAGTAAACTCAAAAATTTGGATCTTATTCTGTTTATCATCAAATATAAACCTTTTATTTGGAGGGCAAACATATATATTTATCACTCCAGCTAGTAATTTCACTAGCACCCATAAGGCAGGACCTGAGGAATAAATTAATTCAGAAGATATGCATTAAAAAATTTAGTTTATTTTTAGTTTGAAAAAAATTGTTGTGCATTATTGCCCTTCCAGTAGCAGCAATGCCCTTCTCTTTTTCATGTCATCACTTCCACATTTTTTCATTATATAGTATTGTTAGATAAAAATACATTTGCTCATTGACACAGATGATATATGTTAAATTAATTTTCTCATATTTCAGATTGCTCATAGCATTTTATTAAGAGTATAAGCCAACTGAGACTATTTAGTTTTCTCTCATACCTTTGAAGTAAATAATGGTACAGTAATGTACTCATTATAGTAACTAGCATGATGTTCTTCATTGGTAAGAGAGGAAGGAAGGGAGTGTGGAAAGAAGGAAGGAAGAGGGAACTATAAAGTACCTACCCCTAATTATTTACTTTGAAATCTTTACCTTTGTGTAAAGTCTCTTCACTGGTGAAACTCATCCAAAATTTAGTTGTAGATTTTTTTTGGAGACCACAGAAGATTAAATTATCCATATTCACAGATATTTGTATACCCCCCAAAAAAAAAAATCAAAAACCTGGAACTTTTCTTTTCCTGATGCTGGTCTTCAATTCAATATGGAACACTCAATGGTTCCCAAAAATGATTGAAAATTATGAACGCTTCCCTAATTTCAACACATGAAAGAAATTTCTCTATGTTAAAAAGTCTTCTTACTCAATTACAGTTTTAACTTTATTCATATAAAGTTAATTAAGTCAGAATCAATATGGCATTAGAGACAAGAAGATCTGGATTCAAGTCTTACCCCTAACACATTCCACTTGTACAACCATGGGCATTTAAATTAATCTTTCAGTATCACAGTCAACACTAGAAATTATTCAATAAATTAATCGTAATTTGCACATCTCTATGAATGGTGAGAATTTCTACAATGGATATTTCAATGCTGGATGATATCAGTAGTCTTGTCTAAAAGAGAAAGCTATCTAGAATTTAAAGATAACTTTTTTTAAATGTTATCTATTATGGGTAGTGGAGCCAAGATGGCAGAGTAGAAGGATGGACCTGCTATAGCTGTACCTCTAAAGTTTGCAAAACACCTGTAAAAAATGACTCTAAATAACCTCTAGAGCAGCAGAAGGCACAAAATGACAGTGAATGAGATTTCCAGCCCAAGACAGTCTGGAAGGCCAACAGGAAAGGTCTGTTGTACCTGGCTTGGAGTGGAGTGCAGGTCAATTTGGCCATGCTTCCAGGTAGGAAGGAAGAGGACTGGAGCAGGTTTCAGGCATGGAATCCTGGGCAGCACCTGTGATTCCAAGATTTTGCAACCCACAGATGTGAAAGACAGCTTCAAAAATAAGTGAGAATGCTCTTTCACCTGGCTGATAAGAAAGCAAGATGTAGCCCTAGCCCCAGGAGTAAACTCCTCTCCCATGACTGTGCCACTTTGGAGGAATGTAGAACTTACCAGTTCCCAGAGTGCATCCTCCTCTTGATAAAGGACTCAAAAGTCAAGTAATTGGCTGGATAAACACCCAAAAAAAAGGGGGAAAAATAAAACTATAGAAGACTACCTTTTCGTTGAACAGATATTTTCTTCCATCCTTTTAGATGAGGAAGAACAATGCATAACATCAGAGGAAGACATAAAAGTCAAGGCTTCTGCATCCAAAACCTCCAAAATAAATATACAATGGTCTCAGACCATGAAAGAACTCAAAAATATTTGAAAATCAAGTAAGAGAGGGTGAGGAAAAATTGAGAAGAGAAAGGAGAGTGATGCAAGGAAACCATGAAAAGCAAGTCAACAGCTTGATAAAGGAGATCCAAGAAAATTATGGTGCTATTTGAAAGCCATGATGAAAAAAAGAGTCTAGATATTATGAAATTTCATGAAATTATCACAGAAAACTGCCCTGATGTTCTGGAACCAGAGGGTAAAATAAATATTGAAAGAATGCACCTATCACCTCCTCAAAGAGATCCAAAAAGAAAAACTCCTAGGAAGATTGTAGCCAAATTCCAGAGTTCTCAGATCCAGGAGAAAATATTGCAAGCAACTAGAAAGAAACAATTCTAGAACTGTGGAAATACAATCAGGAAAACACAACATCTAACAGCTTCAACATTAAGGAATCAAAGGGCTTTGAATATGATATTCCTGAAGTCAAAGAAACTAGGATTAGAACAAAGAATCACCCACCCAGCAAAACTGAGTATAATACTTCAGGGGAACAAATGGCCATTCAATGAAATAGAGGACTTTCAAGTATTCTTGATGAAAAGACCAGAACTGAATAGAAAATTTGACTTTCAAACACAAGAATCAAGAGAAGCATGAAAAGGAAAACAGGAAAGAGAAATCATAAGGGATTGATTAAAGTTGAACTGTTTACTTTCCTGCATGAAAAGATAATATTTGCCACTCTTCAGACTTTTCTCACTATTTGGGTACTTGGAAGGATTACATCCATATAGACAGAGGGTACAGGATGAGTTGAATAGGAAAGGATGATATCCAAAAAAATAAAATCAAGGGGTGAGAGAGGAATATATTGGGAGAAGAAAGGGAGAAATGGAATGGGGCAAGTTATCCCCCTTAAAAAAGGCAAGAAAAAGCTTTCTCAATGGAGGGGAAAAGGGAAGAGATGAGATGGGAAAAGTGAAGCTTACTTTCATCACTTTTGGCTTAAGGAGGGAATAACATGCACACTCAATTGGAATGAAAATCTGTCTTACAGTACATGAAAGTAGGTGAGAAAGGGACAAGTGGGGTGTGGGGGGATGATAGAAGGGCAGGCAAAAGGGAGGAGGGAGTACTTAGAAGTAAACACTTTTGGGGATGGACAAGGTCTAAAGAGAGAAGAGAAGAAATGGGGGGCAGGATAGGAAGGAGGGAAATATAGCTAGTCTTTCACAATATGACTGTTATGAAGTCTTTTGTATAACTACACATATATGGCCTATATTGAATTGCCTGCCTTTTCAGTGGGGATGAGTGGGGAAAGAGGAAGGGGGAGAAGTTGGAACTCAAACTTTTAGGAACAAATGGTGAGAATTGTTTTTACATGCAACTGGGAAATAAAAAATACAGGTAGTTGGATATATAAATCTATCTTGCCCTACAAGAAAAGAGAGAAGATGGGAATAGGGGAAGCAAGGGGTGTGATAAAAGGGAGGGCAGATGTGGCAAAGAGGTAGTCAGAATACACGGAGTCTTGGGGTGGGAGGAGGGGAGAAATGTGGAGGAAGTTTAGAACTCAAAATCTTGTGGAAATGAATGTTGCAAACTAAAAATAAATAAATTTTGAAAATATTATGTACTTCTTAAGTATGTATATGTCATCATATTAACTGATATAAATTAGAATGGTTACATTTATGTGGTAAAAGAAAAGCAATAAAATAAAATGAATTTTGATTTCTCTCCTATCTCTATGTTCATTATCTATCTCATTTTGAAATGTTATAATTCTACTGGAAACAATAAGAGTAACAGAACCAAAACCTCCACCTTTTTTTAAAGGCACTCCTTTCTTCTGTCCTATTATAAGAAAGTTACTATTCGAAATGGAAAATAATTTCACCAACATCTGTTTCCTTTTTTAAATAATATTGAACATGGAGAAAAACAAGGTTTCTGTGCCCTCTTTCATTGCATTTAAGATAGACTCAAAGCTTTCTATTTTTATAGTTACTCTGACAGTTTTTACTGGAATAAATTCAGTCTCATTTCCTTCTCACTGCTCACTTCCCAAGGACCGTAGTACAGGTTCTCATCACCTCTTATCTATATCATTTTATCAGTCTCCTAATAGGCCTCTTGCATCCGGTCTCCTCTCTCTAATACAACCTCCTCAGTTACGAAGTTCTACCTCCTCTAATTGATACTTCACTGGCTTTCTTTGACTACAGGATAAAATGCAAAAAATTCTCTATTTAGCATTTAACTTCTTGCACAATCTGGCTCTTGTTTATCTTTCCAGACTCACTATGTTTTATTACCACTTACTTTACACCACTGCCAAAATGGTCAACTTAATGGCCCCTATTCATGGCTTTGATTCTTTTCTACAGGCTATGCCCCCTGCTGGAATGTTGACCTCTAACTCTTGGCACCCTTAATTCCCTACAAGGCTCAGATCAGCTACTATTTCTCAGTCTGTCTGCCTGCCTGTCTGTCTGTCTCCTCTCTCTTATTGTCTCTTTCACTTTCTCCCCCCGACCCCAGCTCTCTCATTCATACACACATACACACACACACACATTTATTCACAAGAATTGAGAGTAGACATTGATATAGGGAACTCCACTGAGGAAATATTTTTTCAATGCGAAACAGCCCTTTTTTTGCTAATTATATCTAATATCTACATCTCAAATCTGTTTATCTGTGAATACATCCTATCCCTCTCCTTGTCTTCCCCATTGAGGAGAAGATGTTTCTTTAAGGGTAGAGAAAATTTTATTTCTGTATTTTTACTCCTGTGACTAACTTACTGTCTGGCCAGGGTAAATATTCATCAATGGTTTTTAATTGATTGATCAACTAGATGGCACAGGAATTCAAATTTCAGGGAAAAAATATTCAAATTTAGGAAAAAATCATAGTAAATATGGAAACTCACATTCAATGACATTATCAAAGTCTTTATTTTGTTGGCTTAGCACTATCATCATCGTCGATTTCATTTTAAGCAAAACTTTGGAAGGACATTTCCAAGGCTTATAATAATCACATGTACTAACATTGTCCTCTGACGCCTTATAATGCCATGGGAATGGCCCTGGAGTTTTGAGTATAAGATTAGCATGTTACATATTCAAGCAGGTGGCACTAAGGAGAAAAAGCTGCCAATACGGATGCAGTGAGGGCCAAATGTAGCCTAGACACAGAAATAATGAAAGACATCACCACAGCATTGACTGATGTATATTTCTGGCTATAGCAAATCATTAGGACTCTTTGAGAATTAAATTTTTTCTACATTTCCTCTTCCCCCATAGCATTCTTAGTTTTACAAAGCATTTTACAAACTTTTTTTGTTGTGAATTTGAATCTCAGAACAATCCCATGACATTCATGCCATAGGAATTATTATCTCAAGTACACAAATGAGAAAACTAAGGCTATTGGAGAAAAAACAAAAAAGTACTTGTCCAGGGTCACAGACCTAGTGTGTGTGGGGGGCAGCATTTTAAAGCCAAGTCTTCATGACTCCAAGCATGTTCTTTATCTTATAAAACTCAAATTTTGAAGAAGGCTGGGAGCTGTATTTTTAAGGTGTTATTAACAATAATTAAATTACATATACATTAATCATTAAAGTATGTTCAGTTCTTTTCCTCTGTGAATTTAGTCATATCAATAAATTACAAAAATACTCCAGATTAATTTAATATAATTTGTCCATTAAAAGATAATATACTGAAAGTTAGTTTAAACAGATTAACGTTTAGCTAGACTAGGGACAATGCAAAAGAGGCTCATGGTAAAAATAATAACTCACATCTCAATAGTGATTGAAATAAAGGGTCAATAAAGAACTTTTTTCCCACAATAGTTCTGTGACTGAGACATAAATATACATAATCAGGGAATACTCTTGGTGAATTTTATTTTTTTAAATGTGTACATTTATTGACTACTCAGACATTAAGGTAATTTATTACTAGTAAACAATCTAAAACAAACTTTTTTAAAACAACTAATCCTTACTTTAGAAAAATACAGGGGTTTCCTCTTAATGACAGCCTTACTCTTAAATAGTAAAACAAAATAATATTTTCAAAGTGATTTTGTTAGGAGGAAAGAAAAAAGCTATGTTTACAAAGAGAAGCTGCTATCCAAGCCCCCTAACTTTGCCAGGAAGGATTGATGATGATGTATGTAAAAGACTAGTGGCCAGTTATGTATTTTTTAAAGATTTTTTTTTTTAAAATTTTGCCCATATCAAGTAAAGCCCTAGGGTCATATACTACTGACTCCATCATGGAATACAAAATGGCAAAAAGTCAAAGAAAAAAAATGCCAAATTGATTTTTTCTTCAACTAGCTGGCTTAAGTTTATAGTAATGAGTGAGATTCTCTTCGGGGAGACAAGGAAAAGTGCAGTCAACATGCTTAACTTTGAAATAAATTGGATTCTGTCAAGTAGAAGCACCATAGGCAATATGTGAAGCAAGCATTGGATGAGTCACTAAGGGGACCTACTTTGTCCTCCTGACTTCAGAGCTGTGTGTAAATGGAGGAGGGGAAAGGAGTAGAAAATGAAGAATGTTAATGGTAGTGGCAGGTCTACAGCAACTGGGCATCCCAAAAAATTAGAAAAGTTACTCTTTATCCATGGTTTACTTCAGATCTCAGAAATACCTATCTGGGTGAGAAGGTTGCTGTGAGAAGGTTGCTAGAGCATAAAAGTGTATCAAAGCGCATCTCCTGCTCAGATCTATGGATCTAGATAACTATTATCTTCGTCACATAACATAGAAAGCGACTGAGACTTAGAGAGGATAAATTACTTTCTCAAGGCTACACAGGTAGAGTAGTAAATAAGTCAGGACTCATATTAAGGACATTTGACTTTGTCTAATACCTTTATCAATAGGGCACATTACTACCTTTCAGTTATGGATGGAATTTAATATGCCACAGTTACATTTAGAGGCAATTGTTAGGTACTAATATCATCTAGTGTTTTCATCTATAACACATAGCCACATAAGATGTAGCACTAGAAGATATTAATCTATTGAACTATTTATATGGACAATACATAATTACCTTTATACAATATGTGTAACATATATCCATATATCTAAGCAGATATACTTGTTCTAGAAATTAGCAGTAATTATACATTACAACTCATTAGAAGATTCCTGCTTGATAAGTGACAAATAGATTTGTGTTTTAGGTTTATATTTACTAAAATGTTCTTCACATTGATATGACAAGATTTTTATAAGTACATTTTACATGGAGAGGTATCACCATGGCTTAAACAGGTAAAAAGGGAGTAAATATAAATGTTTTACATTTAGTTTCCATTACAACTGCAATTTTAAGTTTGTATATTAACTTCCAAGATCGAAGAGTAATTATATAAAAAATTATAACATAGAATACATGGGAAAATACACAATTTGCTTTTTTTAAATTAAAAAGTCAGAAGTTCATTATGTTTTCAGCAAACATATAACAAAATATAACTGAAAACACTAATTTACTGCACTGTAGGTCCCCCCTCTTCCTTCCCCAGCCTACCAAGTTCCTGAAGCTGAATGAATGGACTATTCCTGAATCTGATCTATTGATGGGAAGTGGTACTTCCTGAAAGTTAACTATGTTGATAGTACTGATGAAATGTTTAAGGCAAAAAAAAGTGTGATTAAAACTGAAGGCAACATGGAAAGGAATAAGTATGTATTAAGGACCTGCTCTGTTCTAGGAACCTTGCTAAGTGCTTTACAAATATTATCTCACTTGATCTTCACAACAATCCTGTAAGGTAAGTGCTTTTGTTTTCCTCATGTTTTATAATAGAGGAAACTGAGACAGACAGAGGTTAAGTTATTTGCCCAGGGTCACATGGCTAGGAAGTTTCGGGGGCTGGATTTGAACTCAGTTTTCCAGATTCCAGAGCCAACACTCTGTCCACTATGACAATTGCCACTGAACAAAGTAGACAAATTTAAGAATCATAAAAAAATGCATCCATGTGGCTTTGTAAATTCCACATATGCAAAATATTTCTTTCATTGCTGATCTTAATCATCTTAAAAAATTTCTACACCTGTTCAAAATTTCAATTTTAATACCAGATCTGATTCTTGTGAGGTCAGTCTAAAGGTTTCATATAAACCCCCTTTGACTGGCTAGTGAAACATATAGAACTCTTCTCAGAATAATACTTTATGGCTATATTAATAATTAAAGGCAATGTTAATTTCACTAAGTAGTGGAAATTAGCATCATATTACCTATATTTCCCCATACAAGTTCATAATAAATCCTTGGGGATTCTAGGTTAAGAACCTCTCCTCTAAATTCATAGCTGACAAAAACATCTCTAGCATGTTTGTTTTTAATTATTTTTCATCTCAAATTAAAAACCAGAAAATAATATGAGCAACCCTACATATACAGTAAGATAGAAAAAGAGGATTGTGCATGGAATTTTTAATGTCTTATCATTGAGGTTGCTTTTCTTTTTAAATAAAAAATAAAATGCAATTTTCAAAGCTATCCTCTTTATAATTTCTTATGGACTTTTTTCTTGTTTACTTCTGTGCATAAAGAATATACAAATATGTTCTTTTCTTGAGTTTTCTTTTTTTTTTTTTATTTACAACCATTACTTCCTTACCTAACTTCCCTCTTTATTAAAAACAAACAAAAATCACTAAAACAAAAGCCTTGTAACAAATATGCACAGGAAGGCAAAACAAATTTCCCCCTAGGCTATATGGGAAAATGTGTATCTTGCTTCTACCATGCTGACCTATGAAAAAGAAATGTTATAATCAAAGGGATAAAAATGTACATTTCAAATCAAAACAGTTGTTTCTCACTGACACAACTTAGGTGATTTATATCAGTAATCCCTTCAAGAGAAATGCATATCTGCTTTTAAATAAAAGAATGTGAACTACTAGATAAATGCTGTCAAATTGGACTTCTGTGCAAAAGCCGACTTTACATGCTGTCCTGCTCCTATTTATGGGAGGCTTAAATGCTTAAAACCTAAAAGCAGGACAATGAGAGGATTGTGAAATATAAGCATTGTTTCCAATGAAAGATTAGAAGTCCTCTTTAAATCTAGGGCTTAAAAGATCAATTTCAGAAGTGAATTTCCTCTAAAAATGTATAGAGGAATGTGCTAAGGCATAGTTCAAGGGAGTGTATGATACCTTCTTCAGCATATTAAAAACAGTCATCAACAGACTTTGAAAGGACTTTGGAGGATTACAGGGAGATGG
The DNA here is from genome assembly GCA_023548195.1 of Bettongia penicillata ogilbyi. Taxonomy (NCBI): domain Eukaryota; kingdom Metazoa; phylum Chordata; class Mammalia; order Diprotodontia; family Potoroidae; genus Bettongia; species Bettongia penicillata. The sequence goes on from JAJHZJ010000498.1 coordinate 179,247, forward strand.
CACCTCTATGTTATGTTACAGGCAATAGAGGATAAAAGAGCTAGTTAAAGTAGGCAATGCAATCAAGTCCCGTTTTTGACAAATGTTGTTGTGTGACCTAGGCAAATCATTTACCCTCAGTGTCATGGGTAATCCAAAAGCTATAAATTGGATAAAAAATATCAGTCTGATTTTTTAAAGGGCATTTCTTCATCAGGAGGTCCCATTAGTGATTAAATCACAAGTTTTGCCTTCCTCCAACCCCTTCCAACAAAAAGAAAGAGTTAGAGGCATAATGCTTGATTTATGTCCTTTCCTTCTTTCTTTCTTTCTTTCTTTCTTTCTTTCTTCCTTCCTTCCTTCCTTCCTTCCTTCCTTCCTTCCTTCCTTCCTTCCTTCCTTCCTAAACTCAGAAGTTACATTATGAGATGTCTAATTCTTCCAGAGACCCTCACTTCCCTCTGGGATTATATTCCACTTACCCCCTATATATCTTGTTTCCATAGTTATTGGTACATTGTCACCCTCATTACAAAAACAGGTCTCTGAGGGTAAAGCATAGTGCTTGGTACATAGTAAATATTCAATAAATGTTTATTGACGCTCTAGGTTAAGAAATTAATGTTTTATTGGCCAAAGTAGGATTGTTTCATTAAGTGACTCTATGGGAAGGAAGGCTCTTACATGAAATCTACTTCCTTTCTTCTCTTTTCCCTTTCCAAATTCAGCTTTATAAGAAACATAAGAAAACTGACTTTCATTAACTGTCAAAGGATGCTAATTTTCCATGGGACGTGAAACCAGAGTCCATACAGGAAGAGCAGACATCCTGCCTTCCAGAGCACTTCTCACTTTATCTTTTTCTCACAAGAACAATCTCATTGCTATGTCACAGTTAATACACTTTCCAGCTCTTTTATTCACTATGGGCTGTAGCTTCCAGTGAATCTATTAAGTTTCTGTAAGGTACAACCTTGTTTTAGTAGAACTTTTGAATCAATTAAAAAAACTGGACATATCAAAAATCAAAGTAAGAAATGAGATAAATATGGAGGACATATAGTAGGCTTCTTTAATGAACTCTCTTAGCAATCAGTAGGACACGTTTGTGCTAAAGTGAAGGATAAGATCTTCCTTTCTCAACTTCTTGTTCTGTATACTATCAGTGATTAGTTTTGTTATCAAAACATTTTCTCAATGTTTCAAGAATCTCAAATTTCATACAATTTCAAGAAATCTGTAAGTTCATCACCAACAAAGATTTCCTAAACCCTCTGTCACTTAGTAGATAAAAGATTTTTATGCTAGGATCCCTGGATGGAGGGATCCACTAAAAGATTTCAGGAGGACTATAAATTTGCAAAGAAAAAAAATATATATATATACATTTTTATGTTTACTAATACTTGATCTCTTTTTAAATTCTATGCACTGATTTATGCATTTAAAATATCATATGAGAAAGAGTCTAGAGTTTTCACCAGAGTATCAAAGGCATGTACAACACACACACACACACACACACACATGCATGTTAATAACACCTTCTCTGGATCTTAGAGAGTTTCTATGGAAAAACCTCAAACTGACTGCCCTATAGCCAACTCTGGTGTTGAGCATCACCTAATTTAGTTATACTAATCCTCAAATTATATTCACACAATCTTCCCTTGAGGTCCTTGTTGTCTCAAACACTCTTTAAATAACAAGGAAGAAAGTCACTGTGGGTGATGTATTACATTTTAAAAGTTCACTTTTCAAGTTGCACTCCTCTTTGACAGTTTGGTGACATAACAAAAAGAGATCTAGTAAGCTAAAAAAAATGAATGTTATGAGAAAACATGACAAAAACCAATGCTGAAAGGAAATTATCCTTTCTTTCCCCCAAACAAAAAAGCAGCATCCTAGTAGTTGGGCAGATCTAATCCTATTTCTCATACTGTCATTCTTCCTGAAATTTATGGTTTAGATTTACTTCACATTAGTAAGAAAATAATTCCATTCACTTAAAACTTACACATTTAAGTGACAGGATGAAAAGAATGTGTATAACTGGGGCAAATGCAGCAAAAATTTGATCTAGCAAAGCCATTGGACAAAAGAAAAAATGGAAAGATGAAAAGAGTAACTGAGGCTATACACATGAATCCTACCCTACGGCGATCACAAGCTAAAACGTGATGTAATCTGACTGTATCAAAATTGAATTTTGGTTTAGTGTAAACTAACAGTTTCTTCAGAGAGGTTTCAGGAAGGTATTATATGCTACAAAAGATTTGGTTGTTATCTAAACTTTTCTGGTCAATGAATTAAATAGAGAATTACACAGTTTTTCCCAATATCAACAGTGTATATAAGGCAGATTGTCAAAGCTGCAGTTTTATCCTTCTGTTTGAAGAAAAATAACTTTGGTGAAGCTTATTTTCCTCAGGTATGCTCTAACAATTTTTACTGAAAATCATGACACTTGTCCTTTTTATCTCCCTCACTTCAGGACTTCAAGGTCCATGATTTAGTTGATGAAAATACTCCTTTCCTCAGTGAGGAAAAAAAAAAAGACTACAAACTTATCCATATTTCAGTAGACAGCCTTTTGGGATACTACAAGCCAAATAATAGAAAACAAAAAAAGGTTCATTTGGTGCCCCTTCTCCTACTGATGAGCCTATCAAAAATCTGTGAGATTTGTCCATGAAGATCCTCATGCCGTCTGTTTCCCGTCTCACATTCTCTCGCACAGGCAATCCATTGTTTAGACCCTCATCACCCGTAGTCTGGACACAGCCTCCCTTGTCCCTGTTCTGCTGCCACTCCCATCTATTCTTTATGCAGTTGCCAAATTAATCTTCTCAGGACAAAGATCTGACCCCATGAGTCCTTTGATCAAAACTCTTCAGTGAATCCCTTTAGTTTCTAAGATAAAATTCACATTTCTTACTTTGACACTTAAACGTAATCAAGCTTCCAACTTCCTTTCCAGTCATTTCACATTACTGCCTTTCATGCACTCTGTGAGCTGATCAGATCACATGTTACATGCTTTGAATATATTCTTTCCTCATTTCCATTTTTGGGAAACTTTTTGTCCCTTTGGATATCAGCCTTTCTGTGAAGTCTCCCCTGAGCTTCTAACTTGAAAGTATTCTCTCCTTGGATCCAATCAAATTTTAGTTTGTTTTATATTTATTTGTGCACATGCCATATCCTCTCTGTGCTCTGATTTAACTGAGGTGTTTCAGCAGAAGTAGAATGGGACTGTGGAAGTGGCTTACAGTAAGGATAGGGCGACATTTAGTTTCTTTGGAAGCTGATGAGAGAAGCCAGGGCCAGTCAAATCCCAGAGGCCCCTCTGTTTTTCTTTAGCTAAAACCTCCCTTGTATTATGGATGAGAGAAAAAGAAGTTCCTCCAGAAAAATGTTGGTCCTATTTTAGAAGTCAAGATTCCAAAGCGTCTTCATGGTTTGCTTTTTTTTTTTTTACTGCTGTTCAGAATGATCTATTCTGTGTAAAGAGCATCACCCTCCCCCGCCAAAGTATATATAATTTATCTCATTTAATGTCAGTGTCAAGCAAATCACAATATCTTTTGATAGCATTTTTCAAATCACCCTACTTTAACTTATGTCACAACAACACTACTTTTTGACTTTTGTTTTGATTAATCAATTCCTTTGGAGTTTAATCACTTCCTTTAAAGAGCCACCATTTGAATTTCAAGAGAAGTACATATTTTGTAGTTCAACCTTCTTGTCTATAAAATATTTCCAGCACCTTGTGACAGCATATCTAAAATGAAGGGATGAAATGAAATTTCAATGAAATAAAAGACTTCCCAGCGTTCTTGTTGAAAAGACCACAACTGAATAGAAAATCTGACTTTCGAATACAATAAACTAATTATTTTAATATCAAGATTAGCTGATTTTGTTGTTAAAAAATAGTAATTTTCCAATGGAAGTCATAAAAATATATCTAATTAATTCTAGTTCTCATTCAAAACATAAGATTTTCTAAAGAAATTGACCAAATAATAGCTAATAATAATATTTATGTAACACTTTGAGGTTTCAACTCATTTGATATTCAGAACATCTTTTTCAGGTAAGTGCTATTATCACAACCCATTTTAGAGATGCAAAACTTGAGTCCAAAGGCTAAGTGACATGCCCTTTGTCACATGCCCAATTTTCAAGCATCTTGAAACCTGATGCAAACTCAGTTATTTCTGATTCCACAACCCATATTGTATCCACCTAGAAGCCTACAATGGACTACTTAATTCTTCATATTTTGCCCCTCTACTCAAATAATTAACGATCTATCTGTAGTCATGCATTGTTGAAATGTAGGATAGTAGAAAGAGCACAGGATTTGTAGTAAAATGACCTGTACTGAAAACATAACTATGTCACTATCTAATGGGCTTTGGGGCAGGTCACATTTTCCATCTTAGTTTTCTTTTCCAAAAGTGAGAGACTAGGCTAGATGAACCCTACGGCCCTTTCCTACTCTAGAACTATGTGATCCTTCCAGAAGAATCATGTCGTTTGTAGTTTTTGAGCCATTTTTCAGTCATATCCAGCTCTTTGAGACCCTATTTGAGACTTTCTTGGTCGTGATACTGGAGTGATTTGCCATTTGCCTCTGCAGCTCATTTCAAAGATGAACAAGTATGGCAAGGTCAAATGATTTGCTGAAGGTCACAGCTCCTAAGTGTCTAAGTCCAAATTTGAATTCATCACTCCATCCACTTCATCATCTAGTTGCCCAGAAGAATCATATTATAGTGCAAATATTTAAAATGTTCCTCTTGGGAAGTGGGGGAAGATAGAATGGTTTTATTCTGAACCACTGATCACCCAAACTTCTTATATTCCCTGAGACCCCAAGATACCTTGGGGCTCTTGGCAAGACATTCGTAAAACTTGACATGGTTTTTGATCCCAAGATTTCCATATTAATTCTATCATATAGACTTGTAAATTTTTTATATTTTAGCCTGTGGATGAGTTAATTATTTAGATTGGTTGAGTTTGTTAGTTAAAAGAAATTAACAGAAGTGCTAAATTCAATTTTGATTCCCTCTCAGTACAGCACTAAAATCTTAGATCACATAGTTTTCACTACACAGTCAAAATAGCAAGTCAATGAACCTGATTATTTTGAAATACAATTAATATGGCTACTTTTTCAAGCTCTGTTTCAAAGACAAACGCTCAAAGTATTCCTCAAAGAGTTTCATTTGGAATTATTCAGATTAGTAATACAAGTAAATCAGATTTAAAAAAATAATTAGCATACTTCAAATTGATGTAGCCCAATAAAACATGGCTGTCTTGTGTTTTGTATTCCATGTACTGGACCAGGTAGAGAATTTAAAAAATTTCAGCTTTTCTCTACTATGGAAACAAACAAACAAACCTTCAGAAAATTCATCCAGTCCAACTTTCTCATTTTACTGATTAGTAAACTGATAATTAGAGAAGTGAAGTGACTTTCTTCTGGTCACAGAGCTAGTAAGGGGCAGACATGGGATTACAATATAAATGCCCTGACTTTTAGTCCATCGCTTTAAAAAATTATTGCTGCCTTTTGTCTTTTCTCATAGAATCTTTACTTATAACAAAGAAAATATTTAAGCAAAATAGACAAAAAAGCAAATAAAGTCTCCCCCCATCTCTTTAACTGAACATACTGTTCTGTAGTACTGTAGACTTTGAGGTTGAAGAAGGGATTCTCAATGTGAAAAGGTTTATTAATTTTATACAGCACTCTATTGTAGTCACATGGATAGTAATTACTTCTAGTTTTATATTTATAAAATGAAAGACAGCAATGTGCTAATATGAAAATATTTATAATTTGTAATATATGTTTATTAACCTTCATAACATCTTTTAAAATTGGTTAAAATTATAACATATTTACAAAACATATGACAGGCACTGAGTAAAGATAAAGTTATAAAATTCATGCAGTCAAAATCTGTATTCATAACAGACACTGAACCACTTACTTTTAGGAAGACCTATTTTGTGGTCACTTGAGCAATATGAAAACATATTCCTCTAGTCACTCAAATCACTGTTTTTACTTTGTCTTAATGAAAGACTAAGATTAAGAATGTACAACAGGACCCCACTTAAGCTCTAGGATTCCTTTGGACCCAAACATAAAATCACAGTATCCCAGCCTTAGCAACTAAACTGAGAAGATCCCTGCTCTATGGACTTTAGTTCAATCTTTAAATACCGTACTAGGAGTTTGGCCAAACCGTTAGCAAAGTCCTCCTTAGCAAAAATTACTGAGCAAAACTGCATTGAGATTTGCAAAGTACTTGCCTGAAATCCAAGGAGCTTCTCACTGGGCTTAATATGCCTCTGAAATTCACATTCTATTGGTTGTATCACTTTGATTCCATCTTCATAAAAAACATAGAACATGTTCCCAATTCCCAGACCTTAGGAACAAAAAAAACATATTTGAATGTTCAAAATCAAGCCATCAAAAGCATCTTCAACTAAACTCAGAACCCCTACAACCACTGGCAAGAGATCAATTTGTGAATGCATTTAATATTAATAAAGCAAACCCTATAGGACCTTTCATTTTACAACTAAAGTCACTTTGCAATATTAGACAAAATTTCTAATGTTTCCCCCCCCCCCATTACCCTACACTGGACCATTTGCAATTCAGTGTCAGTGATATTTTATCTCTAAAGTAATAATGGTTAAAATGTGCATATCAAATTATGAGCCTTAGGATTAAATAAATTTAGTTTACCTTCCCCACATGTACATTAGATTTCTGTTGATCAAGAAATTAGTGTATTTATGAAAGAATATTGAGCATCCTGAATTTTTATTACTGAGCTTGACTTAGAAAGAGCAACGATATAAAACTATAACAATATTATGTACATGTGTGTCACATGTATATACATGTGTATTAAAATATTATAATGATTGGTATACATACATGAATATGCATGTGTATGTAAGTATTCATGTGTATATGTGTGTGTATCATTTAATGGTAGATCCTAGAATCTTGGAATATGAATAATTTCCCCTTGACTTACTACAATCATATGGTCAAAAAAAAATGGCCTTCTGGTTACAAGTGATTACATTTAGAAATCTAAAAGTTCTTACTTATATAACATTATTGACATGTGATGGTCTATCAAGCTGCCCCTTAGAAGGCCCTCTACAGATGTAATGAGATTTTTAAAAATGGAATCAAATTCCTATATTCTTCCCTATAATCTAAGCCATAGCTGGGTCAGATTTCAACTATACTTTGATCTGAGCTGCTTTAGCACTTTTGCATACATTCAGGTTTTGCTCACAACTCACTCCTGCCCTCTTCAAGTGTTCCTGGTACTTAGCCAGATATTACAATGCTCCATCTGGTTCTTTTCAAATCCTAAACAACTCCTTTCTGAGAGACATTGGATTACTCTATAAAATATTGTCATTCTAATTAAATTTTACTCATTTAAAAGATGGTATACTTCTCTTTGTGAGAGAAATTGACACGAATCAGAAAAGTGAATCAATTTCATTGAATCAAAGCTATTACATTTCTTAATAAATCCCTATTTTTAAAAGCATAAAAATAAAATAATTTAAAGATTATAAATTGATAAGTGATGTTCTGTGAAACAGGCCTCTGTGGGTGCTTATTATTACCAGAATTAGGAGAATCAAAAATAATTGATACAGTTTCACTACTCATTGAATTTAAACACAGCTTCTTAGTAAGATGGATCCTCCTAATGAATTTCACTTCTACTTTATAATATAAAATGTAATGCTATACAAATATTAATGACATTAAAATAAATGTGAAAAATCAATAAATGATGATATGAAAATTAAATTATATTTACCAAGAACTCTCTTTCTCTGTTTCTATCCATATATATATATATATATATATTTCACATATACATATATTTCATTTTAAATGGCCTTCATAACTGAAAATAATTGTTTGCATTACTCAGTTTCAAATCACTGTGAAGAAGAAGATCTTAATTGTAACTGTGTTGTTCCTTACCCTGTGTATCAATAGCCTGAAATACATAGTTAATTTAGACATGGCATCAAGATAAAATGAAACTGATTAGCCAGGCATTTGAAGACAGACTTGAAGGCAATAGAAACTGAGAGCTTTAGTTTTTAGTGGCTTATGGTAACTAGGAGTTAATGAATTGTTTGCCACTGAAGCCAAATCTTTGTATTTTTTTTTGTATTTGAACAATAAAAATATGGTCTTAGAAATTATTTCATAAACCTTACAAATAGAGATGAACCACAGCATGGAGAAAGGACCAGCCTTGGACTGAGAAGGACCTGGATTCATCTCCCATCTCTGACATAATCAAGCTTTAGTCATATTCAATTCAATAAGACTGCAAGCTGCAAATGACTTGCTTTTACCCTAAGAGTATTATTATCACACTTTTATCAAAGTGTGGAATTCCCCACACTGATAAAATAACTGCTTATGATAAAAAGAAGTTTCTTGATACCTACTGATGTTTATCAAATAAATGTAATAAAATATCAGAAAACTACAATTTGCCCAACAAAGAAATGCATGTGTATGCCTCTATCAATTCATTGATTTATATGTCCATCTTATCTACCTCCTTCTCTATCTATTTATACACATGTAATTATGACTATACTTAATCTTAAAGAAATTTCAGCATATGCAAATTCAGGGTTTAGAGAATTTTGTTTCGAGTCCTCCTTGCCTGCAAAACAAGGAGCAAGGAGAGCATTTATATCGGGTGATTGCTCTCTGCAGAGAGATTCCATTTGTACATAAAGAAATATAAAATTCATTTCCTAGATCAATTCTTGTTTGATAAGTATAAAATAGTATTGCCATGAATAAATAGCATCTGGAAAGTTAATCTTGGATAATGTCTACAGATATCTTTGTAATTTCATTTAATAATGTTAATAGAATATGAGACTTTTTAATTTCTATCCTAATCAAACTACTGTTGTTGTTCAGTTGCTTCAATTATGTCTGAAACTTCCTCATCCTCTTTTGTGGTTTTCTTGGCAAAGGTACTCTAGTGATTTGTCATTTCCTTCTCCAACTCATTTTATATGTGAGGAATTGAGGCAAACAGCGTTAAGTGACTTCCTCAAGGTCACATAGCTAGTGAGTGACAAAGGACAGATTTGAATCCAGGAAGATGAACATTCCTGACTCCAGGATAAAGAATTCTATGGACTAAATATTTATATGAACTGATGCCGAGTGAAATGAGCAGAACCAGGAGAACATTATACACAGTAACAGCCACAGTGTGTGAGGACTGTTTACAATAGACTTAGCCCTTCACAGCAATGCAAGGACCTAAAACATTACCAAAGGACCCTTGAGGCAAAATGCCATCCACATCCAGAGAAAGAACTATGGAATCAGAAAGCAAAATGAAGTAGACCATTTTCTCTTGTGTTACGTTTTGGTTTGGTTTGGTTTTTCTCATGATTTCTCCCATTTGCTTTAATTCTTCTATGCAATATGACTAATGTGAAAATGTGTTTAATAAGAATGTATGTGTAGAACCTATCTAAGATTGCATGCTGTCTCAGGGAGGGAGGAGAAAGGGAGGTGGAGAAAATTTAAGACTTATGGAAGTGATTTCTGAAAACTGAAAACAAATTAAATAAAAAAAAGAATTCTATCCACTGTGCCACTTAGCTATATATATACACATACAAACATATACACATACATGCATAAATAAATAAGTTTTAAGAAAAATTACATTTTAATAAGAAAAGCTTTCAGTTTTATTTTCTAATTTGGAAAGTGAATAAAATAAAAATGTTCAGTGTAGCACATAGATAAAATTCAAGTGACTTTTTCCCCTCTCCCTTAGAGTATAGAACTTATCAATAATCATATTTTCTTTTTCACTTTTTGAGGTGTCTAAGGGTTTTATTTTTCACCATTCTGTGGTGGTACACAAAAATGCCATCAGACAAAAGAAATAACAGGATTTAGCAAGTTAATTTATGCCTGAAGGTATTTTATGACACTTTCTCCACAATAGCTCCTAGACCAGTTCTCTTGGCAGGAAGGGCTCTGGGTACACAGCAGGGGCTCATAGTTTCAGGCCTCCCTACTGGTACCTGACAAACCCTTTCAGATCTTCCAAAAAGTTGACATATTCCTGGTGCTCTAAGACTGTGCTTAGTTCAGTCGGTTCTTTGGCATAAGTCTTGCCCATCCCTCATTCAGCCAGGAAATCCATCAAGTGATTGCATGGGGCCAGGTCCAGGGAAGTCATTTTGAGCATGTAATTTGAATCTTTCCCTTATGATGTGGTGGGGGGCTGACAGCTAACTTCAAGGATGGAGAACATATCATTTTCATCCTCTTGCTCCTGTTCAACCTTGACCTCAGTATAGTGATAGTCCAGCACAAGAGTCCTCTTGGGGTCATCCTTCACAACCTGCACCACAAAGTTCAGGGTTACCTAGGTTGATGTTCTTGCTGTTGTTGGGCTTTCTGTCCTTCTGGTGTCTCGTCATCAAATGCTGGTGGGATGCTGTTGTTAATAGTGAATATGACCTTGATCCTCTTGCCAGTTGTAAGGGTAATTTAAATGGAAAGCTCTTTCCCATTCATTCAAATGCCCTGGTGACCTGCCTGGGTCAGTCACATGGAAGTCTAAGTTACATGGAGCAGGAAGGGGAGGGGGCAAGTAGACAGAAATAGGAAGAGGCAGAGCTGTAGCAGAGCTGAGAGGAAATTGGTCAGAGTAGTCACAACCGAGGGAGAGAGAAAGCAGAAGGCTGACTAGCATGAGTGGGAGGGTTTGTTTGTGATTTTGTTTTCAGTGAGTCTGTTTGTGACTTATTTAAGAGAACTGGTTTGTGGGAAGCCTGGGAGAGAGAAGACTTGGGGAGGGTGCCATCCTCTGCATTGTTATTGTCTATAGATTTCTTTGTTGCTAGGATGGATTTCGCTTTCTGGTGTCTGAAAAAATGTTTTGGTTCAGTCTTCCACATGGAGAGTCTGTAGTATTTCATGATTCAGAATAGCATGGGCGTATTCATGACCACAGTAGATGCTGTGAATATCACGCTGGTGCTCCACCAGATGGTTTGTCTTTTGTACACCCAGCTCCCAATCCCTGGATCTTGGATTTACTTTCGTTTTTAATTTCATCTATCAGAAATTCAAATAAAACCTTGGCCCCCTCGATATGGAATCTCCCTTCCTCCTCTACATGAATGAGCATAGGCTGGTTGAGCTGTAGGGCACCTTCAAGGTGGGTGGGAATGGGGGGACCCCAGCCCACTGGTGGTTTCTCTTCCCTGGAGACCTCTGAAGGTATGGGTGGCTGCAGGTCACAGCCTCAACAGGGCAGCGGGGCCAGCAGGAGCAGCAGCATGGCCATGCCCGATACATGTAGAGGGGGTGAAGAGACCAGAAAGACCAATAATCGTATTTTCAATAATGCTATTAAATGTAGGTATAATTTCAACTGAAAACAAAACCAAACTAGCCAAATAAGTGCCCTCATTCTATAAGTGTACATCAGAAACTGCTCATCAAGTACTAGAAATCTGCCAGAGACAAAACAAGGTTAGATGATTTGACCCAGGACACCCACATGTCAGAGAAGTGACCAGGTCTTCCTGACTCCAACCTCTCTTTTGTTCAACTTGCCCACTCTGTTTCTGTGATCTCTAAAAAAACCCAAAAAAACAAACAAACAAAAAAACTTTCTAGCAAAAAAATCATGAAGCTTCCTACAAAATATTCACTGGGAAATCTGAAAATGTATTTGTCTAAATCATTTTATCATCTCTTTCTGCCCATATTAACTTTCTTGCTCCCATGGCATGTGGATTTTCTTAATCAAGTATTTACCAAATCTTGCACTGCACAGTCTTTGGGTAGAGGCTGGAGGTCATAGAAAATCTGTAGTTTACTGAACACTAATTTTGATTAGGTTTTCAAGCATTCTTAATGTTTTGCACATAACTATGGTTTTGGTTAGATTTTTTTTAGCAACTAGCACAGTGTCTGGAATACAGTAGTCACTTAAAACGGTTGCTAATTGATTTACTGGCTTTTATGGAGCAGTGGAAAATATATGTGATTCTAACTGCCATTTACTGCTAGACACATTTTGGAGAAGTTCCTTAACTACTCTAGACTCACATCTCCTTATTTGTGAAATTACAGGGCTGGGTGAGATGATTTTTACTTATTTAACTTTTTATTTTTTAACTTATTTTTTATTTAACTTCTGTGATGTCTAAATAAATCTATGATTTTAGATTTAGCACCGCAAAGGTCTAAATTAGTTTCAATTCAATATTCTTTCTGAGGATAAGTAAAACAGGAGCACACTGACTTGTATTGGACTAGTGATGGATATTGTAGGCTCCATAAAATAATGTGAAATGAGGGCAAACTTATAAGCTAAATAAAGGTTAATCAATAACAGCAATATAGTTCTTAAGGGTAATTGGAAAACTGGGGATTTGGGGTTTGTTTTCCAAGATCTCATAAATGTGACCATATTTTTCTTTGAAAGTACTAGTAGACAAGAAATTGGTGGAATTAGTCCATAATCAAAACTTGATGACAGTTCATATTTCCCATGTAAGTTTCTGGTAGTCTATTCCTTTATGTAGCACTGTAACAATTCATCTCTATCTATCTCTCTACCTATCTATATTTGTGGTGTGGGAGTGCAGGGTTAGAATCTGTGGTTCTCTAAGAATTTGTGGTCAAAAAAAAAAAAACCTCCACTGATGTCTATCAGCAACTAATCTGTATTTTACAGCCTTAGGGACTTGTGTAGGATGCTAAGAAGTTAAGTGAATTGTCTACAGTCAAAAAGTTATTATATGGCAGGAGACAGGACTTGAACTCAAGTTTTCCTGACTCCAAGGGAAGCCTTTTTATTAACTACACTACTACATCCTATACCTTGCAAGTTGGTTTTAATACTTTTTTTATGAATTGAAATCATTTTTATATGACATAAAACCAAAATCCTATAGATCCAAGACAATAATGGGATGTCAAAAGATACAGATCTCAGTATTTAATTTCCTACTCATTCTCAGTAAATGAGTAAAATTCACTCATAGTTTTTAACTCTAATGACAAAAAGTAAAATGAAATTATGTTCAGGGTTTTCTAGAGTGGACTGATGTAAGTATTTTATTTTATCCAAGTAAGTTATCTACATTAAATCAATGACTTACAAAAAGAAAAAATATTTTGTTTGCCTTCTTGTATAAACTGTGTGTATGTGTGCTCATGCATGCACGTGTTTGTGTTTACAATGACCTAAATTATAAAAATATACTTTCATGTTCGTTTTGCATTAAAAAAATTTGTAGAGGATATTATAGTCATTCAATAAGTTTTAAGTACTGATGAATGAAATTGGATCTAATTAAGCCTAATACACATTCCCATTTCACTTCTATGGTATTGAAAAAGAGCTTGTGTACTAATAGAAACCCAGACCAAAAAAAATATCATGAATTCACCTGGGCAGCCAAAGATAGTTAATGAATGTTTCCAACTATTGGAAACTCATGCCAAGCCAGTCATAAAAAGGTCATGAACTTGTGATTACTTTTGCTTCACCAAGTTTTAAAATTCATGTGACTTTTCTGTTCATTATTTTGTGCAAATTTTTCCACGTTTTTTCTAAGATAATTGAGCTCATCATTCCTTATAGCACAGAATTATTGCATCACAATCATATACCACAACTTGTTCAGCCATTCCCCAATTGTGAGCATCACTCCAATTCCCACTTCTTTGCCACCAAAAAGACAGCTAGATATTTTAGAACATATATGTTCTTTTCTTTTTCCCCTAATTATCTTTAGAAGTAGACCAAGTAGTGGTATTTCTGGGTCAAAAGGTAGGCAGTTTAATAAATCTTTGGCCATAATTTCAGAGTGCTCTCGAAAATGGTTGGATCAATTCACAATTCCAACAGCAATTAGCATTTCAATTTTTCCACAGCCTCTCCAAAATTGATCACTTTCTACTTCTCTTATTTTAGTCAGTCTGGTAGGTATAAAATGATATCTCAAGGTCATTTTCATTTTCATTTCTCTAATCAATAAATATTTAGAGAATTTTAAAATTGTTTTGATTTCTTCAATGGATTATTACCTGTTTATATCCTATGTATTTTAAATCATTATTCTCAGAAAGGGTCCTTAAGTTTTTAGCAGGTTACCAAAGAGATTCATAGCACAAAAATTTTAAAGCACACCTGCTTAAAAGTTTTATTAGTTTTTTGAGATGAAGTAATGTCAATATTATTATGACTCAACAAGGTGTTTTATGATGTGAAGTGCTTTGACCATAGAAAATAAATGTATTACAATGTATCTCTTCTCTTTAATACATGACTTCCTCTACTCCCCCTTATAGAATTCAATTTATCGTTCAGTTTTGTCCAACTGTTTGTGACCCTGTGAACTACAGATTGCCACCTCCTTCTGTCCTATACTATCTCCTGAGTCTGTCCATGTTCACTGGTTCCATGACACTATCTATTCCTCTCATTCTCTGCCATCCCCCTTTCCTATTGCCTTCAGTATTTCCTAAAATCTGTATTTTCCAATGACTCTCATGTTCTCATTATGTAGCCAAATACTTAAGCTTCAGTTTTAATATTTGACATTCTAAGGAATAATCTGAATTAATTTCTTTAGGTATTGACATATTTGATCTCCTCGTTGTCTAAGAGACTCTCAAAATTCTTCTTTAGCACCAGAACTTGAAGGGATAGATTCGGTAATCACTTTTCATTACAATCCAACTCTCATGACCACACATTGCTACCGGAAAAGTCATATCTTTGACTATATGAACCTTTATCAGCAAGGTGATATTCCTGCTTTTCACTTTGTTGTCCAGATTTGCCATAGTTTTTTTTTTTTTTTTTACCAAGGAGCCAACTTCTTTTGAGTTCATGGCTGCAGTTGCCTTCTTCATTGACCTTTGAGCCCAAGAACATAAAACTTGACATTGCTTACATTTCTTCTGTCTCTATTTGCTAAGAATTGACCAGATCAGTTACCAAGATCTTAGATTTTGATGTTAAGCTTCAAGTTAGCTTTTACACTCCTTTCTTTCCCCCTCATCTAGAGGTTTTTCAATTCCTCTTCACTTTCTTCCCTCAGAGTTCTTCTCTCCTTCAGTCCTTATCTAAAGGTCACTGAGTAACTGGTCACGCTTTCTATTTGTTGTGCATCAACTCTATGGTTTGTGGATTTCTTTAAAGGTGCATATATCTTTACCATTAAGAAATACCCTAGTATAAAAGACCTCATGTTTGATGGAGAATCATAAAATGCCAGATGAAACCCCTGACTTTGATGCTTAAATGCTATGTGATTATGAAGAAGTCGTTCAACTTCTGTGAATCTCAAT
This sequence comes from Bettongia penicillata ogilbyi, assembly GCA_023548195.1. Taxonomy (NCBI): domain Eukaryota; kingdom Metazoa; phylum Chordata; class Mammalia; order Diprotodontia; family Potoroidae; genus Bettongia; species Bettongia penicillata. Next base: position 194,698 of record JAJHZJ010000498.1, read on the forward strand.
CAACTTCTGAAGACTAGTAAATTAAAGATGCATTGTGGTTAACATCAGAAGGACACGCGCTCACACAAATGAAATCCCAGGTCGTTGTGCCATTTTCTCTCTTGTTCTTCTGAACAAGACGGTTTCTTTTTCTTTCGTTTTGTTTTCTTTGGTTTTGGAGAGACTTTGTTCTTTTGTCAGTCTTCCTATTCAGGTTCAGTGGTCATAACATTTTGCCTTTTAATGTTAAAGTTCTATCTTAATTTTCTTATCCATAATTTGTTCATTAGCATCTAGCATACAAAATGACTATTTTTTTACCTCCTATTAATCAGTGAGTTGCTGCTACCATCTATGGCAAAGCCAATGCCCTTCAAATAGAAAGACTGAGTATGATTGCTTGCTCTGATGCTTTTACATGTGAACTCAGATCGTTTCTCTCTCATCTCTTAGCTTCGATATGAAGGTAACCCAACGTTAACAACTCACTTGGCAAATCTTGAAGTATGACAAAATAAAGCCAATATTGTCATTATAACTCCCCTGCTGTTATTCATAGTCTTAATTCTTCCCCCGTCCCTTTCTCCCTTTGTTCCCAAATTTTATTTCAAACCTTGTTAAGCCACCAGCACAGGGAATTCCCTGACAAAAATATTTTTCCTAGTCTTAATGGGATGGATTCGGTATCTTTCTGGGAGCCTATAGCCCACCTTAAGCCAAACATCCCACCCTAAACAAAACATCAGAGATTAATACTTTATTCTTCTTTGCTTGTGTTTCTGTCATTTTTTAGTGTCTTAGCCTGCTTTATAATACGGTGATTATGTTTTAACATTGAAGCCACATTTTCAGGAAATGTAAACAAATACTTTTAAAGACAACATGCTTATAAAAGGACACTAAGTGAGGTGAGCTGAAAAAATTAACACAAAATAATGACAGGCAGTCTAGGGTAATTCAGATAATTACTACAACTTGAATAAGTGGTAAAACAGTCACAGCAACACAGAAAAGTAATTTGTACAAGTACCTTCTTCTCGCCATAATATGTTAGCAACTGCAGCATGTCAAAAAAAGAGAGAGAGAGAGAAGAAATAAATGAAAAATGAATGAACACAATAGCACATGAGTCCAATAACTACTGAAGTGGGCACGACTTCTGGTCAGGATCTAGAAAATCTATGAGAAACTGTAACAGTGAAGCAAGCAAACTAATGTAGATTCATAGAGCAGCAGCCTATCTAGAGTAATTATTATTGCTCTGTGAATTCCATAAATAAACAAAAAGGACATTTTATGCCCCATTAAAATAGCTGTTCATTATACATGTTTATGTGTTACATTAAAAACCGCGTTAAAAAGTTGTAAGATGATCTTTCATTAAGCTGATTGTCACTAACAGTCAGTTCTGAGGGGGAAAATCTTCACTAGTTGAAACTCTTGAGACGTCTAGGAGGCACAGCAGACAGAATTCTAGACTAGGAGTCAGGAAGAAGTGAGTTCAGATTTTACTTCAGACATTTACTTATGTGACTCTGGGTACCTAACTCCTCTTGCCCTCAGTTCTTTATCTATCTATAAAATGAGGGGATTGTCCTAGGAGGTCTCCAACTCTAAATCTATGGCTCCATGTTCTGTATTTAGCTGACATTATAGTGTAAATATGCCTGTTAACATTTTTACAGTTTCTCTCACAATGTACAATTTTCCTAAATTAGAATAGTTCTTTCCAAATATATATTTGAATTCTGTATTATGAGGGAAAAAAAGTTTTTGAATCACTCTTTTCTTTTTAACATAAAACCTGTCTTAATGCATTATAAATTTTCATCATGTGATCCCCAGAAAAAATATAAATTGAGTCTCAAAATAATTTTAATATTTAGCTCAAATAGTTTCTTTGGTTTGCAGAGGAAATAAGACTAGACTCATAAAATAAATGGAGAGACTTGCTGAATCTTTGCCCAGTTTTCTCATCATTACCATTTTTTCCCAAGTTGTTTGCTTTTTTGTGGTATGGGAGGGAGAAAAGAGAAAAGCTATTTGAACATTAAAATTTTTAAAGCTTTATTCTCTAGGCTTCTCCTAAACACACACACACACACACACACACACACACAGACACACACAGACATACAAATTCAGTCACTTTGCTTAATTAAATGAAACATGGCACAGAATGAAGGACATCTGTGTTGAACTTCTATGTGACTATGTGCAAGTCATTTGACCTCTCTTAGCATTAAGCATCTCTGAAAGATATGTTTTAGAAAGACTGAATTCTGCATGAGTGGAGTGAGTTCCCCTACCAAATCATTGCTGGACTTAAGCTTCGTCAATTCGAAAAAAGTAGAAGAAAAGACAAGAAGAAAGCTTATAGAAAAGAAGATGAATTAAGAAAAGAAGAGATAGAAGGGAAATGGAAATTGAAGGAAAATGGAAGGGGAAAGAGGAAGAGGAAACATGTCTGCAAACAATATGGTTTTCTAGCTTTTTCAGCTCTTAACTATATAGAAGATAACTCTGTTATATTCCAAGTGAATAATTCTTAAGGGAACTCTTTCTGAAGTTCATCCATGTTTAGTAATGGAATCCAAGGGAACTGATAAAGACAGGGTCAGTTGAACCCATGTCACAGGTTATTTAATCCTGCACTAATGTTTCATCTAATTTATTTGCTTTTTATGTACACCATATGTTTAAGGCACTCAAATCTTCTTCCAAGAAATGACTGTTCAAGGTATTGTATAACATATTAAAAACTCTATCTGCATCAGGTAATGCGCTTGGAAAGCTTTGTGATATTAAAAAAGCCACATCAATACAGCAGTTAACACTATCAGAAGAAGCTCCATTGCTATACAACTATTTTCCTTGCCTACTCAGGTGTAAACTGTTTGACCATTCAACTTAATGAGTTTTCTTTTGTCCTTGACTGAAGGAGTTTAAAGGTTTGCATTGGCTCAATACCTTTCAGGACAAACCACATTATGAAAATATCTTAGTTTGATATCTTTTTGACTCTTCTTCATTTGATATCAAAAATCAAGATGACTTTAGAAGGCGAAACTTCTTTTTTAAAAATGGCAATCTTGGAAGTCTAAAAAGAGATTAAAAATTGTAAATCTCAGTAATGAAAAGGAAGTGTGACAGGTGTTAGATCTGGAAAATATGTACAGGGAAAGAGGAAGGGATTGACAAAAAGAGAGAGAAAGGAGAAAAGGAGAAAGGAATGGAGAGAGAAATATAAGGAGGGAGGGAGGGAGGAAGAGAGACAGAGACAGAGACAGAGAGACAGAGAGAGAAACCGAGAGAGAGACAGAGAGAGTGACAGAGAGAGTGACGGAGAGAGAAAGTCAAAACTTGATGTTATTTTAAAAGTGTTAGACATGGGTATATGCTAATCTAGGCTTCCATATGTGGCTGCTGTTTATGTTTTTAATTTTGTACTCTCTCCTTTCCTTTCAGTTATTTGGGATTCTTTTCTTCCTCAATGATGAGCGCTCTAAAATTCAGCATCTATTCCAAACTCACTTCTAATTATTTCTTCACTCTATTGACAATTCAGGATAAAATTTGTGGGTCTAGTGGGGTCGTTGACAGTGAGGTGGAGGAAGAGCATATCCATAATATTGTTTTTCCTTTTCCCTTCCCATCAGTCAATCCCCTGCAGTATACATCTAACCCAAGTGTTTGTGAACAGTATCCCCAGACTTATTTCCTCATGTCACTGTCAACTTTTGTTATCTCAGCCCCATGATCTAGGCTCCTATCCTTTTCATCCCAAGGATTAATTACAACTCCTCTAAAATGATGCCCTTGAGACTTTTATACTCTGTGCATTCCTCTGAAATGTAGAAAAATCTTAGCTTGATATTCAGTACACAAAGATAGTATATTAAACCTGTGGGACCTTTGTCTTTCCTTTGGAGATCAAAATCTAGTTTGTTTTTTTTTTTTTTAACGAAGGGAGTAGGAATAAACGGAAGCTTTTGTCCATGGTTCTCATTAAGACTCATTGTCACAAACATTATCACCCTTCAGGCCTGTTTACTTATTCCAGGAAGAAATGGACAGAATACAAACTATGGAATTAATTTATACTGCATAGTGAACCAGAGTTAAAATAGGTGGTATTCAAAGAAGTCATTTTCTCACAAATTAAGAGTTTGTATGTAACTGACCTAGATAAAAAAAAAAATAGCATGACAAGAACACAAAGACATGGATAGATGTTGAACCTCATTTCTCCAGAACTTCTGTATATGTCACCAACACCCATCTGAATGAAGTGTCTACTATGGACCACTGAAGTTGCCCCCGTGGCTGGACAATTAATTATTGTGACTGATCCTGCTGCCTGAGTTACTGTTACTATAGACATAACCTTCATCATAATATGGAACTTTCAGCACATTTTCCATTGTTATCAAAAAACTCAATCAAGAAGTATTTATTAAGTTTCTACAATGTTCCAGGATTAAGTGACATGGGGAAATGTCCCAGTCCTTGTATCAAGGCTGTGAATTTGCAAAAACAAATAATAAGGACCACCACCACAAAACTTTATGCAAAAAGATACAGTTAACAAAGGAACTCTCTGTTTATATCAAACTTATTGCTCACCACTTGCTGAACTTAGCCAGAATTATCAACCTTAATTTTCCTAGATAATGACTTGGGCTTTTGCCCAGTAGGTCAATGGGAAATCCTTTTTGCATAAGTGCCTAGAAACGTTCAGTTACTCTTCAGGGTGCATACATGGGGCAGCCTGCACAATTGAGATGATACTAATTATGTACATTTGAAGCTTCTGATCAGAACATTACAGTGATACCAGAAGATTCCCATAAAGCTATCATTTGTACTGTCTTTAAAGACTTTCTTCTTTGCTAGAAATGTGAGCTCATTAAATAAAAGTTGTTTTTGCAACTATATTGCACTTCTATCTTTTCTAAGGGCTTCCAGTATCTTCACTTAAGTCCTCCATGTGCTTACTCATCAAATGCTTAGTAGGTTCCTGGCATTGTGCTGATTATATAACCCACAAGGACCTTGTATGTATATGTTTATATATACACATAGCATGCATGTATATATGTATATATATATACACACACTCATAAAACATATATTACATATATATGAATGTTACCAAGAAATATTAAGCTCAGTCTATCATATTTTTGTCTGTTTCTTTGGATAAAGGTGTTCTGAGACCCAAAATTGTATTTTGGAATTAAAAGGTGAGCATTTAAATTATTTCATATCCTGTACATAATTTTTTAAATATTCTTAACTCCTAGAATGCGACTTGATTTTGTTGGGTAGAAATCCTTCTGGATTCAGTCTGTCCTTTACTGTGGATATATTCTGAATGGGACAGGTGTGACTAGACTTCTAGATGAAGGAAAATAGATTTTTGCTTCCCACAACATAACAGATTCTGGCTGGATCCCATCTTTTCAAGGTGTTATGGTACTTGATCTACACTTATTGATAAGGCATCACTTTTGATCTGAGAGTCCCACACTTCCCTGGTTTTTTAAATTTTCGTTTAGCATCCTTTTAAAAAATGCCTCCTGTCATTATGAGAAAGTGGCCAGAAATACATAGTATGGCTAGTAGTCTGGCTGCTGGATAACATAACAAATTAAGTTCCAGCTCACTGCAACACTGAGAGAGAGGAACAGAGGTCTGCATAAGGAAACCACCAATATTTTTTCAAGGAATTCCTTTCTCAGTGCTGCAGTCACCGTTAACTACAAGAAAACAATTTTATCAATGACAGAAGTACTTATTGAAGGGCTACATTCCATCTCATGATGATTCTATTGCTTCTTATATCCAAAATTGTATTTCTAAACATGTAACTATTTATTTAGTTTACTCATGATCGTGAACACTTTAAAAACATCTGTAAATCTATATCATTATTCCCATTATGAACAGAAAAAGTAAGACAAAATGAACCAGCATCAGTGTCTACATCAAGATAGGGGGAAAAAAAAACTTAAAAATCTTGCCACTACATTAATATAGCCAATCCAGTAATACTGTCTAAATTATTTACATATTTTAAAATAATAACTTTTCTTCAAGCAGTTGTCAAGATATATTGTTGGGATGAAAAGTCCAGTGAAGAAAATAATGCCTGCAATATGAACAGCAGATTTCTCCCTAACCCTCCCACCTCCAACCCCTTCCAAGTCTCTCTTTTACTATGGTAAGAAAATAGCAGCTACTATTTCTCTCTCCATTGTCCTCATAGACAAAGAAGGAGAACAAAATAAGTGCCTTCGGGAGCCTCTGTAGCACCTGTGGTTACTAACTCAATGGAAAAGAGAACGGGGTCAGCAAAGTTCAGCAGAAAAGTGACAGAGGACTCGAATGAAACTAGGCCAGGTAACAGCAGTATGCCCAGCTGTGACTGTGGGGAGGATGAACATTGGCAGCAAATGTGACAGTGTTTTCAGCTCCAGCCTTCTGATCACACACCGGTGCCATGTACATGCAACATTCAATTACTGTTTTCAACTAAAAATAAAATGTAGTCAAATCAGACTTTAAAATGTAATATGAAAAACTTTTGTCTCCCCATGTTTTCCCTTTTATGTAGGTATCCTTGCCGTAAGGCTACAATTGAACATGAGTGTCACTCAGAGGGCAAGGTAGATGCTCACGGTGTATACAAGGAGATTACAATAGATAAGGGATCATGAAGCAGAAGAAGCCGATGAAAAGATGTTATGAAAAAATCTTGATGAAAAAATGTGCTTCAGTCACGTGGTAAGAGTGGAAGACAACTGCTGGAAAGACGATGGATTCTGATAATTATTCCAGGGGGGTGGAGAACCTGCAGCCTCAAGGCCCTCTAGGTCCTCAAGTGTAGCCCTTTGACTGAAACCAAACTTCACAAAACAAATCCCTTGGCCTGGAGGTCCCAGGTTCCCCATCCCTGGGTGAGGCTAAGAGAAAATGAGTAAAATCTCAGTTTTGGGGGGACACCCTGTGATATGCTTATGTGATCACCTGTATAAAAGTCACATAGAACTGACAGGTACAAATAGAAAGTGATTCAAATCTTTAGAAGCATTAACTATTGATTAGATCATGGATCCGTTGTAGTACTGAATATTTTGAATATATAAATAAACAGGCATGCATATAACATATATATGTATATATAAAACATATGTACATACATACATTTATATACAAATATGCACATATACACATATCTCTAAAAATTCTCAAATTCCCAAGCAGTCAGTCATTTATTAGTCAGACCCTAATACTCCAAAGATGAAAGAGTCTACAATGCCGTAAGTGTCCACTTGAAAAACATTGCTTAAAGTGGTATATTTTTTAGATTTAAGAACTTTCTTCAGATATGGGAATAATGAAATTTTTACTCCATATTAGAAATGTATACATATGAAAGAATATGAACACATATACATGTTTATATATGTAAACATGTGTGCATATACATGTGTATATTTACATATTTGTGTGTATATACATGTATATGGGTGTATATGTGTGCATATACACATACAGAATTTAGAAGTCAGAGAATATTAGAAGTAGAACCTTTATGAGGAGGGGAAAATAGACAGTCAAGAACAAAAAACTACAAGTCAACTTTTCAGATACCCTTGAATTTCAAGCATTCTCTGACTGTCAAATTGAAATTCAATTGACTGATTTGGAAAACTCTTCTGGAACTCTTCATCATCTCAGCATGTTACGTATCCTAATATAACAAACTCGATGTTAAGATTAAAGTGAAAGAGACCTTTGGGATCCACACACCATATCTTAAGATTGGGAAATGTATACCTTAGAATATAATTGACTTGTCCAAGGTCACAGAGGGAGTCAAGAGAAGACCTGAAATATGAAGCTTTAGTCTTTAGATTCCATTTCTTTTTACTTACACTAATGCTCCATAAACACACAAAACACATGTGAGGAAGCTTTATGAAGTAATTATCTTTACCTAATGATCCCAGACAAGTATGATTTCTGAAAAAAAAAAAGCAGTTGCTGCATTAATTTATTTTTGCCCTGAAAGTCTAAAAAAGTCTAAGAAAATCTATGCCACATATAGCCATTTATGATGAATCATATTCTGTGTATAGTTAGCTTTAGGAGAAAAATTAACACGAAGATATTCAAAGAACCTTATTTAAAGGTTAGAACTGTAAGAAATTAGGGAAAATTACAAAGAAATGGATTTAAAGATAGGAAAACCTTAACACTGAGAGCTATGAAAAAAGGGATTGGGCAACCTCAGGGCTAAAGACGTTCCTGCACTAGCCTTCATTAAGTAAAAGCTTAATGATGAACATTTGGAATGCATGGTGCAGAAAATATTCCTTTTTCTGTCTTGGCTAGTCTAGATGGTCTCCGAGCTGTGTTCTAACTCTGGGATTCTGTGACCTTCAGTTGAGGAGCTCAAATGCTAAGAAGGCAAGAAAGAAAATGACTTGCCTCAAGCACTTCATGAGTGAAGATTTGCTTTAACTCCCCAAAAGGGAGAGTAAGCATGTTAAAATCTCTAATGTATAACATAAATAGAACTAAAACAACAAGGAAATGACAATTTTAATACCTCTGCAATAAACACTGAATAACAGAAGTGTGAGAAGGAGAACCTGAACTTGTTTGGCATAAAATTGTCCTCTTTGGAAACATACCCAATTCTCTCCGTTATTTTTTTTTGACTCTTCACACCCTTCCCAATTGGATTCCTTTAATTTAAAATTTCATTTCATAATGGAATAGATTAGTATGAATCTTTTACTTGCATCCAATTAGTCAGTTAATCAGTCAAAAATATTTAAGAATAAAATGTGTTGTCTTGATGATTAACACCAAGCTAACAAGCAGGAACCTTAAACAAATTCACAACTTAAAGCAATTATAAGATACCTTAACATAAAAAACACCAAAATAAAAGAAGATAGTCATGAAAAAAATCAAAAAGTAAAAATAATTTCATAAAATCCACTATCACATTCCTATAGTTGCAACAATGTATTGAGAAGTATCTACTTTGTGAGAAAATACTAAAGATCCTCCCTAATTTATCATCAAAGAATTACTTTGCTAGCATTCATTAGGGAAGAAACTTCAAAAGAAATAATGTAACTTTGTTAAGTTCAATACTTCATTAAAAAATGTGTAATAGAATAAGGACACAGTAGGAAGTTGATATCATTATGTTGATACTTGGAATATTATAAATTTTGTTGTTGTTATCATATCTGGCTCTTCATGACCCCAATCTGGATTTTCTTGCCAGATATACTAGAGTGGTTTGCTATTTCCTTCTTCAGTTCATTTTACAGATGAGGAATTGAGGCAAACAGGGTCAAGTGACTTGCCCAGGATTACACAGCTAATAAGTGTCTGAGGATAGGATTTGAACTCAGCAAGATGAGTCATCCTGACTCCAGGTCTAATATTCTATCTACTTTACCACTTAGCTTCCCCTACACTAAAACATAGTCGGTTAGATAATAAGTTTTATCCAGCTCCTGGAAGAAAAATGATAGACTCAAGCCTATCACAGAATTTTTTTTTTTTTAAAAAGTGAATTTGACTTGACTATACATATCTGTTACAGGGATTTTATTCCCTTTTGTCTTACCCCCCCTTGTGAGGCAGAGCGCAGGAATTAGGTAAAATCATTTTCTGTTAATTAAAAAAAATAATTTAAAATTAATAATTAATAATAATTAATAATTTAAAATTTCCATTATTTCTTTCAGAAAAAGGAATAGGTGGGTGATGTTCCATTAAACCAGATACAGTGTATTTTCTGAGGGAGGTAAGGTAGATTCATTTACTAGAAATCAGCAAAATGTTTAGTGTTCATAGCTCTTCAGAGACAACTCTGACCTTATTTTGACTGATGTGCTTCAATGGAGATAGTGTTCACCTCTCAGAAAAGAAGAAATAATAAATTGGCTAGCATATTCTGCAACTATACAATTTGCAATATTTAGAGATTATGTTCCCTATCTTTTATCTCTTGATATTTAGAATATGATTTTCACAAAAGGACCTGGTAAAATATCTTTAATTTTAGTCAGATTTTTACAGAAGGAATCCCTAGTGTTACATCTAGATAAAGCAATTACCTGACATAAAGAATATTGATGTTTGGACATCCTCTACCTACTTTCAACATAAAAAGAAGACCTCATCAATGCTGGTTGACCCCATTCAATCTCAGAATATTAAAGAAAATACCACCTTCAGTCATCTTTTTTAGTGAAGAGTGAGTCATTGTCTCTAATTCAGCCTAGAAGTGGATTGTTCAGTTCAGATGGCTCCTCCCGACCTTTCTTAAGATTGATATTTTAAAACCTCATTTTAGTCAGTTGCTGCAATATGACCACATTAACTGAGAAGCTGCAAACACATCACTAGGGTCATGGCTTCGTAGGATTTAGAACCAAAAGATCTTACTGATTTCATTTGTTTAGCCTGTTTTTATTCATGTCTTTAGGATCACAATATCACAGAATCTCCAGAAAGGACCTGAGAGCCTCCTGAAACCACTCTCATTATTTTAATAGATGAGGAAAATAAGAGAATTTTGTTTTTTACAGACAAGTCCAAATTTTATTTAAAGCTACATTTTAAGTTTAAAATTACTCAACAAATCACAGTGAAAAAATAAAAGAGAACAGTACAGAAAGTTTCAAATCTAGGGAGGATCCCATAAAATAAGAGAATTTTAGTGACAGGGCAAAAAGGGAAATCTAACAGAATTCGAACTTTTATTGCTTCACACTTTTCTACTGATCTATATCTTTTAACAAAGATTTTTTTTAAGCAAAACACAAAAATAAAGATCAGCAGAATTAATATGAAAAATCATGCCTAAGAGTGCATGGAATATTCCCTGCCTATAATTTGCCATCTCTACAATGGAGTGAATTTTCTCAGTACTTCTCTAAAGCCAAAATTGGCCATTATACATACATTTCTTTCAGATGATTTTGTTATGTTTTTCTGGTCATATAAATGTAAGTGTAGTATAGAAGTCATTTTGACAAAGAAATATTTTCTTAATTGCCTCAACTGATAATGCTCTCCAAACCATGACTACCTTGTCTTCATTCTGTATCTACTTGATATACACTTAAGTTTTTGTGGCATCTTCCCTAATAAAATGCAAGTTCCTAAAGGGCATGAATAGTACTTTTACGCCCTTAATAGCCTAAGCCCCTAACATTCTGTCTGGCACACAGTAATTGACTAGTTAATTCTTAATGATGGGTTTGTAATTTTTCCTGGTTCTTCTCACTTCATTTTTGCATCAATTCATATAGGTTTCCCCATGCTGTTCTGAATTCTTTGTCTGCCATTTCGTATGGCACAGTATTCTTCCATTATTCTTCCATTACTTTAATTTACCAACCCATCAATTCAGCAAAGTGGCATAATAGATAAAAACCTAAGCCTGGAGTCAGGAAGATAAAAGTTCAGATTGGCTCCAGGTACCTGTGTGACCTAGGGCAAGTCACTTAACCACAGTCTGATTCAATATTATCAACTGCAAAATGAGGATAATAATAGCATCTACCTCTCAGTAGTATTGTAAAGATCAAATGAGATTAATTGAAAACATTTAGCAGTGTCTTTCACGTAGTAGACACTATTTAAATGTGAGGTATTATTATTTAATAGTATCCCGTTATTTTAAAGATGGGAAAATTAAAGCACAAACAAGTTAAGTGACTTGTCTGATCTCACAAAGGGATTTAGTAGCACACATGGGGTTTAGAGGCAGAGAAGAAAAGACTTTTACCATATTTGCAAGTAACCCTTTTAAGAGATTTAGAGATTATAAAGTGATAAATAACTGTTTAGAGATTGTAGAAAGATTAATAAGTACCCTGGAGTCCACAACTGAGAGAAAAGTGGAATTCATGAGCTTTACATCTCAAAGGAAAGATAAGTCAAGAACCCCCAAGAGATTTGAGGCCATGAAAATTAAAAGGCAAGAAGATAATCAGTTACAGGAAACTAACTGCTATGCAAGGAGCAAGGAGCAGATTGGAAGAGAGAAATTGATTTACAGAATTGCTGAATAATTTGATATGACATTTTCTGTGAAGCTCAGTGGAAGAGACCAGAGATCTGCTATGGGTTGCGATATTGCCCTCCAATTATATCTATTGTTTGAGAGAAATGATGCCTCTCGATAACCTTCCTGGTTACTCCAGTCTCTGGCTGGAGAAAAAGAAACATAGTGGGAGGATAAAAGGGCTTTACATGACTGTGGTAAGGAAACATCTGAAACCAACTGAATGGAAGAAAATTCTGTTGCCTGAAGAGCTGTGTGGATATGTGAGTGTTGTCTATATAATAAATCTGAGGAGTTTTGCTATGAACTCTGCTTTAATATAATACAAAGCTAAGGGGTGACTGGACAAAACAAAGTTATATTGATTGAAGGACTGATTGTATTGGTATTTATTCTGTCATGGGAGAATTACATGTCACCATATTAACATAAGACTTTACTAGTCCACTATTATTAGCTCCCTAACTGTTCAGATAAAGTAATTAAAAATCCTTGTGACTGTTTCATCAGTTCAAGAGCAGAAGAATGAATTTTCTCAGATGTAGAGTAACATAGAACAGAAGGAAAATAGATTCAAGATATGTGGCTTCATGTATTTTAAATGTTTCCTTAAGGGACCAAGGACATCAAGACCAGAAGACTAGAATTGTGATTTACCTAAAGCATGAACTTTCCCACAAATAGGTCTCGCTGTTAGGTTTCTTAAAGTGCATGCTCATTCCTATCTTCTATCTCAAGAAACCTTGTGCACTGATGGGAGCGTGAATAGATTTATGGGTAAACTGTTAGTTTTTATTATTATTATTTATATATTTGTATTATACTGAGTAACAATATGATTAATTTGTTTTAGCCTTATTATTAAATATTTCATATTTAAAAGGTAAAGGGTCATACTTTTAATTTTGTGTAAATGAGAAGCGCATTGATGGAGATTAAAAAACTATAGCAGCGAGTAGTGCGAAGGTATCCCATTATAAAGGAACTACCTGTATGATCTTAAGAGAATTTAGTGTCATAGCAATGATGACATTTCCCTGTAATTCTCGGGCCTGCTGGTTTGTGGACAGATTGAATTAGCATGCCCTTCCAAAGACCAAGAATAGCATGAAATTCCCTGTGCTATAAACAATTCAGTTCATATGCTTGTGAGGAAATAATTTCATCTCTCCAGACTACAGCTTTATTATATGTAAATGAGATTCCTGGATGAGATAATGAATGAAGACACCTGTCTTCTAGCTCTAACATTCTGTAGTTTCAAGGATTTGTATCTCCTAAAAGTGTAATAGAATAGCAGGTTCTTTAATTCCTACCATCTGTAGTCAGGGACATATATGGTCTTTGATATTTCATGTTCTCTTAGCATATCTTTCATGAAGATTTCCAGGATACCTTTATCATCACTTACATTAATTTCCTATTTCAGATGTCATCAATAGAACAATATAATGATAACAATAATACTAACATTTTTTTAAGAGTAGATAGTCACATATAAAAAACAATAATTAATTATCCTTAAATCTTCAGACATACAGGATCCCCGAAGGAAATTCTAACATACCTTCAGGATTAAAATAGAAAAAATTTGAACACAGATACAGAGTTTCTGAAAAAGATATTTTCTCCATAGCACCGTCATGAACTATAATAGTGTTTACATGGCAATAATGTAAATTGCCAGCATAAACTATTTCAAAATAAATCAGGTAAATAAATATTGTTTAATAGGAGATGAGATACAGAGATTTCATTAATGGTACAGAAATCTTTGCTGAGAAAATGTAGGTAAGAAATCATAGTCAAAAGACTTTTAATCTTATTTTATATTTGAGGCAATGGATATGCTGGTTGCCTATAATAGCTGTAAAGTTGTCAATTCTATAACATTCATATCACATAACTTGTTGTTAAGGGACAGGACAATGACATTATGAGGGGAAAAAGTGCAATGTGTTAGAAAAAGATCTAGTTCGTAGTATGGAAAAGGCACATCATTTTTGGAATGAAGTCTTAAGACTCAGGAAGTATAAGCTGGATAATTTTCAGCTTCCTTTGGGTGAACAGCAAGGATTTGCAGAACTACTCACTTCATGGAATGTGATGGTGTCATTGGTCAAATTGAGAAGAATAGATGCTGGACGATATGATAAGTAATCAAATCTCATGAAATAGTAAATGCTTATTAAGCACAGTTAAGTCTATTAATGCAATTATCATAACTAGGTGCTTTTTTAATTGCATGATGGGTTTATTAACAAGTACATCTCTAATATGACAACCATGAAACAGGTAGATGGATCTTCTGAGACTCTGTAACTGCAACATGAAATATTTCCTCTAAAGACCAGCATTTAATATAAGTCCTGGTACTGGGCACTCACTCATTGGATGTTCATGAAATCTTAAACATGTCTTTCTTTTTCTTAGTTTTCGCTCTCTCTTTTAATATTGAAGGTATTTTTTTGTTGCTATTTATCCCCCTTTCCTGCTTAGTCTACCACCTTGGTCACAACAATCAGGATGAAAATCCTACCTTTTGCTCCTTCGTGTTTTAAACAATGCAGCTTTTTCTGTTTGCCATTATTCTTCTCTAAATGACAGCACAAAAGCTTATGATTATTAAGTTTATCACCAGGTCATTTTGTCTCATCTACCTCTTAGTTTCTGCAGAATCACTACCACAGCTGTTGGTGACTTTATGTGGTCTGGTTACTGGAGAGAGGATTCTGCCAAGTGCTCTTTAGCTCTGAGTTAATAACCTTTCACATTCTAAACATTAAAAGCGATCTCCAGGAAGGCACTTTGCAATGACGACTTTATAAAATCTCATAACTGTCATCTGTGCCATTTTTCAGAGATGAGCAGGGTAAGTTAAATGCCAGTTTGCCCCTGCTTCCATTCCCAGTGCTCTCTGTACTTCTCTATGACCTTAAATAAATCACTTGCTCCTTTCATTGTTGTAGAGTTACGATTACTGTAACATTAGGAGATGTTTTAGGCGGTTATTGATTGTGGATTGCATAGCACTTTGTGCAGTCAGATATATACTTCTCCTATCACTTCCTAATATACATTCTAGTATAGGGCCAATGCTAAAGCAAGCAGAGATGCAGCACTATTCGTTCTTGGCTTGGACGCTGGGTGTTCAGATTCAGGTTTCTCAGGTTTATGCCACTGGCAATACCCTCACTGTCCAAGGCTGTGGTAGGACTGGATTGGGGACCACATACTTACATTTTAGACTGTCTACAGGGCTCAGGTAAGTTGGAGCATTTAAACTCCTATCTTAACCTTAAAGAAAAAAAGATATACTTTACAGTATGATGAAAATTGTCTTTGCTAGAAAAATAATACTCCAAAATGGATTTATGGAGGATTTTTTACCCTCTTCTAAAATAGCCCCATACATGAAAGGAAAGAATCCATGGGTGGTTTCATATATTTATGCAAATAACTTCAGGCTTATAAAACAGCTAATGATCCTGCAGCAGAGAAATACAGTGCATTACATTTCTCAGAGGATTATAGGTCTAAAGCAGGAAGGGAATTTAGACATCATTTGGTCCAACCTCATCATTTAATAGAGGAGAAAAATGAATCCTGGGGTAGTTGAGTGATTTGGTTGAGGTCACAAAAGAAAGTCTCAGTGGCAGGCTTTGAATCAAGGTCATCTGATTCCAAAATGTGTGGACCTTTCCCTGAAATAGACTGCTTCACTGATGTATTTTGAAACGATTTTTTTAAAAAAAAAATGTGTTTGAGTCTAATCATTCTAATGACATTATGTAAAAGCAAAATGTGATGGACTAACGTTTCCACCATATCAGTTAAGAGATTTCATAATTTATTTCTGTTTGTTCCCTTCCCATTTTATATAGAGTATATTTTATATACTCTAGAGGAGGATGAATACAATGCTACAATAATGTATTTCACTGTCTTTTTTTCTATCACTGCTAGAAATGCACTAAAATTAGGGGGAAAAATACACTAAAATATACAATATGCAAAGGCTGGTAAGAATGCAGACTTCTATTGCTGTCGCCTTTTGCTGAGATCCTTACTAAGGTGTGACTAAAATGATGCCGAGTGTCTCACACATACACTCAGCTCCTCACTGTGGAGAAGGGACTGTTTTCACGGTGTTTCTCATTTATTTTGATCTTGATGATGATTCATTATCATCTAGATATGACTTCCTTTAGGAATAAAAATGTGTCAAGTGCTTAGGCTAGGGGCAAGAAACGGTAAGATAAATAGCACACACTTCTAAGCCCACTAAAATTATCCTCTCATGTAATTCATTTTGTCTTATTTTGCTCATTTCAACAAGTGTCATTTCATCAACAATATCTCATCTCACTTTCCTTGTATTTAATTGATCTCATTTCTTCCCCCTCACATAATACTCCATTTAATCTCAGCCAGTCACCTAAATTTGACTCAGATATGTGACTGAAGAATAAGATTCCCTGAAACTTTCTTCATAGTTAAATGTTTCATGAGAGGAAAATCTAAAGTGAAGTTTCCCGACAAAGTTTGGCAGTATTAGACAACATTTTCGATTTCGAGAATTAGGTGCTAGAGCAAAATATAAGCCTTCTAGCTATTTGACACTCTGCCTGTATCCATTTCCTGAACAGTACTTGTCAGGGGTGAAATGTAAGATATGTGGAAATGTGATTGGCATTCCTTAGCTCCTTAGTAAGCAGATAATCTCTAGACGATTAAACTGAAGCTATATCTAAACAAAGTTGTGTTGTGTCATTTAGCTCCAAAGTCGTTTATTTGTTTGTTTTCCCCCATTCCTACAACCTCCAAATGGATACCTATGCCAATAGATTGACCATCATATTATACCTCAATTTTCCAATCATATAAATGTGTATATGTGTATGTATGCACACATATACAAACACATACATATATGTGTATGTATACATATGTATCTGTGTGTGAATATCCTTGAAGGCAAGGAATATTTATTAGCAATATGCTGCAGCATATTCACATCCATTATATGACTTTCCATTGCTCTTTTGAGTCACCTATAATTTTGATGACACATGCTAGTTATGTAAGGCAAGTCCCTTAACCTCTCTGTACTTATTCCTTCATCTGTTACATTGGGGAAATAAAAGCATTTACCTCTCAGTATTGTTTAAGAATCAAAGGAGATGACATACATGAAATATATAGTGTTATAGACGTGTTAGCAGGAATTCATAATAATAATTTAAAAATCATAACCAACAATAATGGGACCATGATATTCCATGATTGGCGCCATTTTTAAAGACATTTTGGCTGCTGCTTTAAGGCTGGGATGACTAAAAGCATGGTATAATTGCTCAATTGTGATTTACCGTACAACGTCTTCTTATAAAATTCTAGATCTATGATGTCTACCTGCAGTATCTGTATAAGAGATATGTCCTAACTGACTAATTCACTGGGTTGCTCATGTAATTGTGTGTCCCAATCTGTTCAATATGTTTTCTTCGTGTTCAAGGTTCTTCCTTTGTCGATTGTTAGAATTCCAAAAGTTAAAGGACTTAAGTTGTGTAAGGAGAATTTATGGAAAAATAAGGAAGCTAGCACTGACTCTGGAGTTAAAGAAGTTGGATTCATCTCCTGCCTGTTGACATTTACTACTTGCATGATCTTCAGCAAATCATCTAGCTTCCCAATACCCCTGTTTCCCCATCTCTAAAATGAAGCTAGTATAGGGCAGCTAGGTAGTACAGTGGATAGAGCACCAAGCCTGGAATCAGGAAGACTCATCTTTGTGAGTGCAAATCTTGCCTCACACACCCTAGCTGTGTAACCCTAAGGAAGTCACTTAACCCTCTTTATTTCAGTTACTCATAAGTGGAATGAGTTGGAGAAGAAAATGGCAAACCACTCCTGTATCTTTGCCAAGAAAACTCCAAATGGGGTCATAAAGAGTTGGACATGACTGAAAATATTAAACACAATAAAGTGAAGGTGTTGGATTAGATAGCTTCTGAATTCCCTCTGATTTAATTGGAATCACCATGAATAAAAAAGCTTAGATTGCTTGCCATCTGCAGTGATAAAAGAAATGCTCATATTAGTGAATTTAAAAGATCAATGAAGCATTCAAGTAGGCTACTTGAATTACATGCAATTCTTCTAACTATTCCTTTCCCCGCATTTCACATTCTCCATTGTCCCCAAACAAAATAGTTAAGGATGGAAATAAAAACATAAAGACAAACTAGGACAGAAGAAAACCTATGTGACAGGACGATACTGAAATCTAGATAATCTATTCTGCCTATGGGGAAATCCAATGATTGGCCAAAAGAGGAGGGATTTTTTTTTTCCTTTGATCGGTTTTTGTTTTGTTTCATTTTCATTTTTAATGTCCAGAACATGATGCAACTGGAAAACACAGGCCATAAATTGCAGAGCTTAAAGTCATGAAGACTCCTAGCTTAAGTCATGCCTCAGACACTTCTATGTATATATAAAGACTAAATATATGATTTCAACAGTAGAGGGAAAGAAACTTCTGGTGAGGAAACTTCCTCTACCAATGTAGATCAACCCCTTTTTTTGTGATGTCAAATTTTATTAAGCTTTCTAGAGCACTGAGTAGTTAAAAGACTTGCTCAAGGTCTCTTGGCAAATATGTACTTGTGATGAGACTTGACCTTGGTTTCTACTGGTTTTAAGGATGATTTTCTATGTAGTACATATGCTGCCATACCCAAAGCACACACTCACTCATACACACGCACACACACACACACACATAATATTTATATGCCATATCCATGCAGAACATAAACATGAAAGCTGCTTTAGTCATTTCAGTAACCACTGAAAAATGTTTATAGTTTCTACTTTAAATCTTAGAGGTGGCTATAAACACTTTACTTCTAAAATATATACATATCCTCCTCCTCTAAAAATCAACCTCATTTACATTACTTACCCATACAAAGGATTTTGCGAGTCCAATAAATTTATAGATAACAAAGTTTGCATCATTGCATAATTTTTGAAAATGTTCCTTATTTTAGTATCTCTAAAATAGGACCCTAAATTATTTGCCAATCTGATGTCTTCAAAATATAAACTTAAAAGTGGGCAATTAAAGACTTAAGACTCTTCAAAGAAAAGCCCACTCCATGGAGTAAACAATTAAATTCAGTACAAAAATGTAGTAAAATATGTATGTATGTATGCATGTGTGTATACATACATGTGTGTATGTATATATGCATGAATATGTATAGAATATATACTTATATATTCATTAAATAAAATGTCAAGCTTTACTGCATAAGACTTTTCATTTTAAAAACTTTTCATCAAAAAAATAACACAAATACTATATGTTGAATATATCTGGGCCCCACCATCAGTAGATTCTAAGTTGTTTGAGTAACTTCTTTTTCCCTTTTTCACATCCCAATCTAGAAGCACAGTGCCTTCTCAATAGTACAGACTTCAAAAATCTTTGTTTAAGTAAATTGGATGGGACGATATCTTAAAAGCTATCTATCCCTAACTACTCCTCAACAAAGGCATCACCTTTGTAGCACCTTGCTTCTGAAACACATAGGTGTACAAATTTCAACAAAAACATTATTATCTACATTTTTACCTCTGAAGATATCAATATGTAATCGTCCTAGTTATCATGACAAAGAGCTAAAGACTAGAATCTTATGCAATAAATGTGTGGGCTTAACTTAGATTAGATAGTAAGCCTCTACATATAATCTTATATAAATTTTTCTCACAAATATTAAAGTGTATATATATAAAATATACTACCTCTGTAGAACAAGGAGAACAAGCAATGAAGACACATGTCATTGGTATGATCAGCCTGTAACATATGGCCAAAAAGCAAAGAACAAGACCAAAAGATATCGTACAACAGAAGGAGAGGATAAGTTGTGACAATAACAAGGGAAGACATGTGGACAATGGCAGTACTCTACTGGTGCCCTTATAATGTCAGGAGAAGACAAGGGAAGCCTCTAGCTGATTGGATTGACACTCGTATCAGATTATGGGAGGATATGGACAAAAATCACACAAAATGGGCTAGTATGACTTTGTATCTGCATCACTGGAGGGAATTACTTAATGAGATCATAGATCAATTCAAGTATTTGAGGAAGGAGCACATGTTCTAACTACTTCTACCCAAAGGAAAAAATCATAAGTATAAAGTTATTTTTATTACCTTATATGATTATCATAATTCATAGTATAGGCCATCTTGCCAGCAATATTACATCACTGACATCATGAAATAGCATAATCTCAGAATTAATTATATAAGTAATCCAGAGGGTTACACAGAAAAATTCTTCTTGGATAGAATCTCTAATATTCTCTGATTCTAAGTGAAGAGCCATTTTGCATTACTTTGCTGAGAACCAGGTCCATATCCTGATGTCACTTTCTTAAGGTGGATTATCTCTCCTCCTTCCTCTTCTTTCTTATCTTGCTTCCTTAGAAAGCAAGCTCCTCAAAGTTAGAACTGTCCTGTTTACTTTCCTGAGCCCACAGTACAAGCACAAAGGAACTATTTAAATAATCTGTCTCTATCTCTATCACTATCTCTGTTCCTCTATGTATGTGTCAGTCCACCTCTCTCTCTCTCTCCTCTCTCTCTCTCTCTCTCTCTCTCTCTCTCTCTCTCTCTCTCTCTCTCTCTCTCTCTCTCTCTCTCTCTCTCTCTCTCTCTCTCTCTCTCTCTCTCTCTCTCTCTCTCTCTCTCTCTCTCTCTCTCTCTCTCTCTCTCTCTCTCTCTCTCTCTCTCATCACATCTCATCTCTTTTGCTCATTTATCGATACACTGAGAATAAGCATGTTGCCAGCGATCTATATGAGAATGTCAAATGTACATTGAGACCCACAACACACTGAATACAGATGAAACCTGTTTAAAATGCAATGGGGAAATGTTTAACAAAGTAAATAGAAATAAAAGAGAGTAGAGATGGTGTCAATATATGGTTTTCTAAGTCAATATATGACCTGCAAGGATCTCTTTTTACAGTTTACTGATTTCTATTTATATTTGAGTTTGATATTACTGACCTCCATTGAGAAAAGTGTTGCAAAACAAACTGAAAATATGTACAAATTGAAAATAAGGTAAGGCAGTTATATACTAAGAGTAAAGACTGCCATATTTGAACCACTGACATGCTGAAAACAAAGATGAACACCTCCAATAAGCTGAAGTAAACCCATGGACAGAAAGTACATGGAATGAAATTGTATAGAGTTGCTATCTATATGTTTGAAATTCTATATATTTAAATGAGAAGGAGAACCAAAGATTAACCAATTCATTAAAGAAAAATATAAATAAAAGTCTATTTATGAAAAGTAAATTTTAGGCAATTATATCCAACCAAAACATTACAATACCTGAGTTAGTAACAAATAATAACAACTGAGAAGAAAACTGTGGTTGGCTTGGTCTGGACTTCATGAGTTATTGTAATTCTTTTCTGTGTAAGTTACCTTAAATTAACAACATTTATATTTTGTTACAGTTGACACTGTCAGAATTAAAGGGAACATGGCATATGATTGACATATTTAATTTAATGGAAGGTCATCTGAGAAAAAAACAAAAGCTCACTGAGGGCAAAGACAGTGATCTTTTTGTCTTGGTATCACCATCATCTGTTATAGAGTCTGACACATGTTAGGATATGGTCTGGACTTGTGGTTTTATTGACATAGGGAACTCCAACGTGAAGAATCTTCCTCTACCAAAGCATCAGGGTACATTTGTAAAAAAAAATCTGTAAGCAAGAATGGGTCAGAGGTAGGATTTGAACCTGGGTATTTCAGACTCTGAGAATAACTCCCTGCCTACCAGGCCAAGTTGGCACTTAACATACAATAGGCATTTCAAAAATGCTTCTTGATTAGTTATTTGGCTTGACTAACTTTTAAAAAAGAATAAATGAAGAGTAGTATTTTACAGCACATACGTTTTTCACTTTAAACATCTCACTAACATGTTTTTTTTAATAACTCAACACTCCTACCAATGTGAAAATGGCATGAGCATCTAATGGTGCATTATAGCTATTGTGGTACTTTATAATGAATTTGGTTTTTACTTATGGACTAATATATTTAGTACATACGTGTCTTTCTAGCAGAATCTTCCACAAATAGAGAAGAGATGTCTTCATCTACTCCTGCTTCATTCTTGGCGATACAGGTGTATGCTCCTGTATCTTCGTAGCGCACATTGCTGATGTGAACTTCACTGCCATTTGCTGAAAGAACAAAGGAAATGAACCTTGTAAATGACAATTTCAGATTTGGTACAGTGCTTTCTGATTACACAGTCACACAGTTCTTTTAGCTCATCCTAATTAAATGTTTTTCCTTCCTGAGTTTGTGCACTAGAAAAGATTCTAGAGTTATTCAAGTGGTTAGTGAACTTGACTGTTATTCGTTTTGCTGATAACAAGAGTGGATAATTTCCATTTTACTCTCTGTTCTTGGATTTTTGTGCTTATTTTAGATGATGTGTCTAATACATGAAGAAAAATTGCAATGGCAAATTCAAAATCTTTCTGTACATGCTCTTTTGCTATCTTTTCTTCTCGCTTGGTAAACTTACATTGAATTAACGCAAGCTTTTACATAACTTTTTAATGAGATCCTTTTACAGTATCATAAACGGGACAAAGTATGTCTAAGACATGTGCAACAAGTTTACCTCAAGTTGCATAACCAGAAATGATTACATCAGGAAGAGCCTTTGGGTAAAAAACAGTATACTCGAACACAAGCAAACTACATCGGGTTTGCTATCTAATGCATTGTTACTATATAGTACTGCTGACGACATTCTATTCCCATTCTCCAAGGATCATATTATACTCCACTCTCTCTTTGAAGAAATCCCCGACTGCTATAGTTAACTGTGATTTCCCTAAATTTGTCCACTGAGGCAGAGAAACCAAAGTAAACTTTCTCAACTCCTTTCCCTGTAACTCAGAACTGTAAAATTTGTTCCACCTATTATTTCCTTCTTCCCTCGTGCTTCAAAGGAAATTCTTTCCAAAACTAACCCTTTCTTCACTTACCTCTATCCTTGAGTCACATAAAACTATGTAGCAAAAGTATCCAACAAAATTAGGCATGATCTCCAAATTAACTTTGTATTTGAGCTCATGAATCACATACGTAGAATTAAATGTACCTTGAAGAGTTAACTGTTTAGATAGTTTTGGAGTAATGTCAATTCCATTCTTCAGCCAACCAAGCTGCGGTTTGGGTATGCCATCGGCGTGGCAGCGGAGACTAGCTGTTACACCTGGTTCTCTGGCTTGGCTCTCTGGATACACACGGATAACTGGTGGAACTGAAAAGTGAAATTGAGTGAGTTCTAAAATAATTTAATGATACAATATGGCACCGCCAGCATGTCTAATATCATTCAGCTTTTAATTCTATCTTTTAGGAAATTTGTTTTTCAGTCATGTCTGACTCTTCATGACCACATTTGGGGGATATTAAAGTGATTTGCCATTTGCTTTTCCAGGTAATTTCATAGATGAGGAAACTGAGGCAAACAGTATTGAGTGACTTGCCCAGGGTCATACAGTTAGTAAGTGTCTCAGGCCAGATTTTAGCTCAGAAAGTTGATCCTTCCTGAGTTCAGGGCTAGCACTGTATCCACTGCACTGCCTAGCTGTCTCACTTTCCTTACGCAACAATGAAACATAATGGAGGTGGTCTGAACATCGTTATTGAACAGCGTTATAAACCCATTAATTGAGTCAATCATATAATGTTCCTATAATTTCCTTAGTTATCATCTACAAATTAAAACATAAACACAAATGAAAAGAAGTCATATGGAAATTATACAAATTTATCTCCTTCAAATTATTTCAACTTTTTTTCATGATGTATTTTCTATCAAATAGACTAAGAAGTACAAATTTTACCTAAAAATTATCATCAGAACAACAGAACCCCAAATAATTAGACATAATTCATTAAAAATACTCAAATATATAATCGTTCTATTCCAAAATGTTTATATAATTTGTAAATAAATAGATATCTCTAGGTTTGAAATGAAGTAACATTTAAAAACATAAATTAAAATAAGCATTTTACCAATATTTGCCAAAATATTATCATCACTTCACATAGTGCAAAATATGGAAACTATAGGTAAGAAGTACTGCATGAAAAATAAAAAAAAAGGAAAATCAAAAATATATACTTTTATTAACTTAGAGATCTCATTCGTTGTTTTAGTTAAAATAATAACTCTGCTTCCTTTTAAGAAGTAGCAATTATTTTAATATCTTAACTAAGAAATTCAGTAGCATCACTACTCATCATTAATAAGTAGCATTGTGATAAAGTTGACAGAAAACACAATTTCTGTCATGGATAAATAGCATTTAGTAAATATAAAATAAGACAATAAACTAGAAAAAATAAAATGTCACCAATGCATATTAACAGATATAAAAATTTAACAATTAAGAATAATAGGGTAATCCATTTCCATTCAACTAATATTTATTAAATAGAAACAGTAAGTTTCATAAGCTGTGGATGCCCCAATAGCCACTAATTATTATTTTTCTATTAAAGTACTGAGAAATACTTAGTATTTTCTTTAATTTGCTTTATATCTAGCATATTGTACCTTGAATAATCATGTAAACTTGCATATATGATCCATTTTACTCATCAAACTATCTTCAGTGTGCATGCATTCACATGAACACAGACAAATACATGTTGCATACACAGACATACTTGCACAGTTCTTTACTTGTTTTTCCTCCTTTTCATGGTCTTCCATCTATTATTTGCTACCTTTTCCATTACCCACTATATCTTCCACCATTTACAGAGTGTATTTTAAAACACTGAGCTTCATTTGTTTCTGCCCTGCTTATCCGTTATCACACATTCAATTTTATCACCACTCTCTAAAGCACAAGTACCAAGTATTGTTATATTGTTTTTATACAAAATTTCTCTCATGTATGCAATTTTCTTTAAAATTCTATGTGTATATTACTTTCTTGCATGAGTGAATGAGTGTTAATAAACATCTATCTATGATCATGCGTGCTTGTTTGTGTGTGTTTTCAAGTCTGCTTAAAGAGGATCTAGGTAATTATATGAATGTCCCTATACCCAAATCTTTCTACTATTTTTAGAATTAGTGAATTGAAAGGGACATCAGAATGGCAGCTAGTTCAACAAATAAAGGAAGAAATCACATAATAAAAATAAAGCTGGCACTGACTGGCAACTTTAATGGGAAACAGCTATAAGTAAAGTCTTAATTTAAAAAAATGCTGATAGGATCCAAGCCCAAAAAGAATTCCTGGAAGAGTTAAGGAAATTCATTAGAGTGATAGAGCAATATTGAGAAAAGAAATGAGTTATGCAAGCAAATTATTAAAAGACAGCTTGGCTTTTAAAAAGCACAAAAATACAGAAAACAACTAAAAAAACAGAATTGGTATAATGATAAATAAATTAATAAAAGAAAAAAGGAGGTACAAATATTCACTGAAGAAATTGATTTCTTAAGAAGTAGAATTGAGTAAATGGAAGCTGATGACTTAATAAGACATAGGAAAACAATAAAGCAAGCCAAAAGATTAAAACAAACAGAATATGCGAAATATCTCATGGAAAAAACACATAACCTAGAAAACAGATGGGAAAGAGATTCTTTAAGAACTTTTGGACTACCTGAATTAGCCCAGACATCATATTTCAAGAAATTATAGGGATGACTATCTAGATATCTAAGATTCAAAGGGGAACATAAAAATTTTAAAAAAAATCTACCTATCATCTCCAAGAAGAGATCCCTGAATGAAAATTCCCAAAAATGTTATTGTCAAATTTCAGATCTTCCAGAGGTCAAGGAGAAAATATTGTAAGTAGGCAGAAAGAAACAATTCAAATATCATGGACCTACAGGCAAGATCACATAAGTTTTAGAAGTTTCCATGGTCAAGGAGCAGAGGGCTTGGACTATGATATTCCAGAAGGCAAAGGAGGTAGAATTACAAGCAAGAATAATCTATCTAGGAAAACTGAGTAGAACCCTTCTGGAATAAATAAGCTTATTTATAAAATAAAGGTTTATAAACAGTCCTGAAGAAAAGCCTAGAATAGCAGATCTAAAAATCAAATTCTGTTTACATTCCTGTATGAGAAAATGATATATGTAAGTCTTTATAACTTCATTATTATTATTAGGGCAGTTAAAATGAGTTTTTATATAAAGGAGCATACCCATAACTCAAATATGTTAGAATAATTTCCAAAAATAAAAATGAAGGTGAGAAAGAGGTAAGTACTGGGAGAAGAGAGAAGGAAAACATAGAAAAGGGAAATCTTTTCCACATAAAAGAGGCAAGCAAAGAAGAGTTTTTATAGTGGAGGGGAAAATGGGGGATGGCAGGCAATGATTGAACCTCAATAGAAAACTTAAAAAAGAGAAGTATATAAACACATACTCAGTTATGTATGTAAGTCTAACTTACTCAATAGAGAAATAGAAGGGCAAAGGAATAAGAGAAAGGAAAGGGATGATAAAAGGGAGGGCACATGAGGGGAGGCAATAGTTAAAAGCAAAATAGTTTTTTGAGGCATGACAGGATAAAAAAAAGATAGAGAAGAAGAAACAAAAGAAGAGTCAGAGCCAAGATGGCAGAGAACTTGTTTTGAACTCTCCCCCAGACCCCTCTGAACACCATAAAACAATTCCTGGAATCACAAAAACTACAAAAGGATGGGGTGAAATAATTTTCCTGCCAAAGAAAACTCAGAAGGTCTGTAGGAAAACTCTGTTGAACCTGGCACAGTCCAGCAAAGGCCACACAGGTACAGACCAGACCCTAACAAAGAATAGGCCTTTGGAGCCACAGAATCAGCAGCAGTTGCGGCTGCTTCTAGAGCTCTGAACCCACAAATGGAAACATGCTAAAATAACTAATCAGAGAGAGATTACATGGGACTCTTTGCTCATATTGAGATAGGACTCTGATGATTTGTTCATATTCCTTTCCAGGTCATGGTCCTGGATGGAAGTTCCAGGGTGAGAGGGAGAACTAGGACACCATAGCTTGCTGTTGCAGTGCCACAGGGATCCTGATCACAGTTCCAAGGCAGAAAAGAGTGTTTGTGGCTACTCATAGATACATTCTAGCAAAAGTCAGAATAGTAGAAAACAGCCCTCTCCTTAGATCATATCATCTTGTAAGAAGTGAAAACTTACAGATCCATAGAAACATATCTCAAAATTACTACATAAAACCCAGAAAACTTGGGATAATGGGCTGTCTGCCCTGGAAGGGGAACTCAATTTTGAAAAAGAATTAAAAGTCAAGCAATAGGCTGAGAAAATGAGCAAACACTAGCAAAATAATTCTGACAATAGAAAGTTACTATGGTGACCTGGAAGATCAAAACATGCACTCAGAAGAAGAATTCAAAGTCAAAGTTCCTACATCCAAAGTCTGCAAGAAAAGATGTGAATCAGCCTCAGGCCATGAAACACCTCAAAAAGAATTTTGAAAGTCAAGTAAGAGGTAGAAAAATGGGAAGATAAATGAGAGTGATACAAGAAAGTCATGAAAAAGGAGTTAATAGCTTAGTAAAGGAGAAACACACACATACACACACACACAGAGAGACACACATACAGACATGCACATAGAACTGAAGAAGATAAAAACCTTAAAAAAAGATTGGGGCAAGAATGCCTTAAAAATCATAATGAGTCAAATGGAAAACGAAGCACAAAAATTCACTCAAGAAAAAATAACCTTAAAAAGTAGAACTGGTCAAATGGAAAAGAAAGCAGAAAAGCTAACTAAAGAAAATAATTCCTTAAAAATTAGAATTGAACAAATGGAAGCAAATGCAAGAAACAATAAAACAAAACTAAAAGAATGGAAAATAGAAGATAATGTGAAGTATCTTACTGGGAAACAATTGGTTCAGAAAATAGATCCAGGAGCAACAATTATAAAAATATTGGATTACCTGAAAGTCATGCTCAAAGAAGAAGAGCCTAGAAATCATCTTTCAAGAAATTATCAAGGAAAACTTTCCTGATGCTCTTGATCCAGAAGATAAAATAGAAATTGAAATCACCTCTTAGGTATATTATAGTCAAATTCCAGAGCTCCCAGATCAAAGAGAAAATATTGCAAGCAAACAGAAAGAAAAAGTTCAAATACCACAGAGTCAGTTAGGAAAACACAAGATTTAGCAGCTTCTATGTTAAAGAATCAGAAACCTTGGAATATAATGTCCCAGAGGGCAAAAGTGCTAGAGTCATAACCAAGAATAACTTACCTTTAAAAACTAAGTATAATCCTTCAGGGGGAGAAGTGGACATTAAATGAAAAAAAAAGATGTTCAAGCATTACTGATGAAAAGACCAGAACTAAATAGAAAACTTCGCTCTCAAATACAAGACTCAAGAGAAGCATAAAAAGGAAAACAAGAAAAGCAAACAGAAGGGATTTAATATGGTTAAACTTTTTACATTCCTACATGGGAAAGGGATACTTGTAACTCATAAGAATTTTTTAATTATTAGGGAAGTTAGAATAGTATAGACAAAGGGCACAAGTGTAAGTTGAATGTTAAGGAATGATTTAAGAACAATAAAATTAAGGCATTAGAAGAATGTACTAGGAGAAAGGGAAAGAGAGAGGTAGAATGGGGTAAATTATCTCACATAAAAGAGGTAAGAACAAGCTTTTGCAGTAGAGATGAAGAGGGAGGATGTGAGGTGGAGTGAGTGAACCTTACTCTTATCAGAATTGGTTCAGAAAAGAAATAACATTCACATTCTCTTGGGAAGAGAAATCTGTCTTACCCTACAGGAAAGTAGGAGGGGAAAGGGCTTAGCATTGGGGGTTAGGAGTTGATAGAAGGGAAGGTAGATTGGGGAAGGGGAGAATCAGAAGCAAAACACTTTTGAGTAGGAACAGGGTGAAAGGAGAGAGGGAGTAAAATGAATGAGAGGATAGGGTGGAGGGAAATACAGTTAGCAATAGTAGCTATGAAAAATTGAAGTAAATCACTCTGATAAAGGGCTTTTTTCTCAAACATATAGAGAGAGCTAGGTCAAATTAATAAAAGTAAGAGACATTCTCCAATTGATGAATGATCAATAGACATGAACAGTTTCCAGATGAAGTAATCAAAGCTCTCTATAGCCATACGAAAAAATCACTATTGATTGGAGAAGTGTAAATCATGACAATTCTGAAGTACCACCTCACAACTATTAGATGGGCTAATAGGACAGGAAAGGGAAATGACTAATGTGAAGGGGATATGGAAAAAATGAGACATTAATGCACTGTTGGTGAAGTTGTGAACTGATTCACCCATTCTATAAAGCAATTTGGAACTGCATACCTTTTTACCTAGCAATACTTCTAGGTCTGTATCCCCAAAGAGATTTAAAAAAAGAAAGAAAAGGGTCTACATGTAGAAAAATACTTATAGAATCTCTTTTCTGGTGGCAAAGAATTGGAAATGGAGTGAATGTCAATCAGTTGGGGAATGATGAACAAAATGTTGTATGTAATCATGATGGGACATTATTTTGCTCTAAGAAATGATCAGCAGGAAGTCCCCAGAGAAACCTGGAAAGATTTACATGAGCCAATACAAAGTGAAGTGTATGTTGAGAGACAACTCTGAAGGACTGAAGATGAAAAATGCTATTCATCCCAAGAGTAAGAACAATGGTACCTGAATATGCACTGAAGTATTTTTTTTTTACTTTATTTTTCTTGAGGTTTTTGGTGTATGTTTTCTTTTAGAATATGACTAAGATGAAAATATTTTTCATCACCACACATTTATAACCTATATCAAATTGTTTGTCTTCTCAATTTGAGTGGGAAAGAGGAGTGGAGAGGAAGAAAGGGATTGAAACTCACTGTTTTAAATAAAATATTAAATAAAATTAATTTTTAAAAAAAGAAGAAACAGAAGATAATGGGATGAAATGAAATACTGAGTTCACTAATATGGAGAGAGTTGATAGCACAATGAATTAGAAACCAGAATCCAAGAGTATATTTTTTATAAGATGAAAACTTGAAACAGAAAGTCACACATAGATTTAAAATAAAGGGTTGGAGCAAAATTGAGTATGCCTTAGCTGAAGTTTAAAGGGCATTGGGAAGAAATCTGTGTTCAGATCAAGCTAAAGCAAAAATAGACCTAACTGAAACATAATCTGGGAAGCTACATTTTGTTTTCATAAGAAATCAAAGCTATTAATAGTCATATAAAAAATGTTCTGTATCACTTATATTAGATAGAGAAATGTAAATTACAACAATTCTCAGGTATCACCAAATACCTATTAAAAATGACAAATACCGGAGGGAATAAGAGAGAAAAAAGGCATTCTAATGAACTATTGGTGGA
This sequence comes from Bettongia penicillata ogilbyi, assembly GCA_023548195.1. Lineage (NCBI taxonomy): Eukaryota > Metazoa > Chordata > Mammalia > Diprotodontia > Potoroidae > Bettongia > Bettongia penicillata. The sequence goes on from JAJHZJ010000498.1 coordinate 225,290, forward strand.
GTTGTTAACTGATCTAACAATTCTGCAGAAAAATTTGGAAATATACACAAAGGGTTATAGGACTGTGCATGCACTTCAACCCAAGCTTATATCCCAAAGAGATTAAACTAAAAGGGAAAAAAAGGAACTATATGTACAAACAAATTTATAGTAGATCTTTTATGGTGGCAAATAATTGGAAATCAAAGGCATATACATCAATTGGAAACTGGATGAATAAGTTGTTACATATGATTTTGAAGGAGTACTATTGTGATGAGGCAGGTAAAAAACATGCAAAGTGAAATAAGAAGACCTGAGAGCACATGGTGCATGGTAACAGTAATGCTGTAATGATGGCCAACTGTGATATATTTGGATACTCTAATTAATACAACAATCCATGTTATCCACCTTCAGAGGAAGAAATTATAAACTTTGAGTACAAAATGAAGCATAATTTCTAACTTTATTTTTATTGATTTATGAAATATGGTTAATATGGAAATAAGTTTTGTATGATTTCACATATATAATTGATATCTTATTTCTTGTCTTCTCAGTGGGAAGGGGAGAGATTAGGAGAGAGAGTATTTAGAACTCAAAATGAAAAAAAAAGAATGTTTAAAATACATAAATACAGGCAGAGCCAAGATAGCAGAGTAGAAAGATACATACTATATAGCTCTTCCCTCATAGTCTATAACATACTTGTAAAAAATAACTTTCAACAAATTCTAGAGCAGCAGAAGCAACAGAACTATAGAGCGAAAGAGATTTTCACTGGAAGGCTAACAGGAAAGGTCTATCCCACAGGAGGCTGAGGAAAGCAAAGCCCAGACCTGGCCCAGTGGGACCAGAAAGAACAGGACTGGAACAGACTGCCTGGGCAAAATCCCTATCAAGGAGGGCCTCAGATCCCTCAACCCACAAGCGCCAAAGAAAGCTTCAAAGTTCAGTGAGAGGGTTTTCCCAAGTGGGCAAAAGGGGAGCAGGCTTCCCCCCCAGGATGGGCCCCAGGCAGTGCTGGAAGAAGCAGCAGTGGGGTGGCAGTGCTGCATGGCAGTGGAAGAGTCAGCAGCTTCCATTGTGGGAAAGGCTCAACTTAAAGCCACTGGGGAAATTGAGCAGCTGATCTGAATCTCAGTCCAGAGTGGTGGCCCTGCCCCCACCTAAAGTTCCTGGGAGAATTGAGCAGCTGATTTGAACCTCAACCCTAAGCATGGTCCTGTGGTGAGGAGGAGCACTGAGAGCCTCCTCTTGATAAAGGATTCAGAAGTCAAGTAACTGCCTGGGAAAATACCCAAAATGGGGGGGAAAATAAGACTATAGAAGGTTACTTTCTTGGTTAACAGGCATTTTATTCCATCTTTTCAGGATGATGAAGAACAAAGCACACTGTCAGAGGAAGTCAAGGTTTCTGCATCCAGTACCTCCAAAATGGATATGCAATGGACTCAGGTCATGGATGAGCTTGAAAATCGAGTCAACACCTTGCTAAAGGAGATGCAAAAAAATGCTGCAGAAACTAACACCTTTAAAAATAGGCTAACTCAATTGGAAAAAGAGGTCCAAAAAAACCAATGAGGAGAAGGAGGCTTTAAAAAGGAAAATCAGCCAAATGGAAAAGGAATTTCAAAAGCTCACTGAAAAAAAAAATAGTTCGTTAAAAAAGGGTGGAGCTGACAGAAGGTAATGACTAAATGATAAACCAAAAAATTACAAAACAAAACCAAAAGAATGAAACAATCGAAGATAGTGTGAAATATCTCATTGGAAAAACAACTGACCCAGAAAAAAAGATCCAGGAGAGACAATTTAAAAATTATGAGACTACCTGAAACTACAATCAAAAAAAGAGTCTAGAAATTATCTTTCATGAAATTATCAAGGAAAACTGCCCTGATATTCTAGAACCAGAGGGCAAAATCAATATTGAAGGAATCCGCTAATCACCTCCTGAAGGAGACTCAAAAAGAGAAACTCCTGGGATTAGTGTGGCCAAATCTCAGAGTTCCCAGGTCAAGGAGAACATATTGCAAGCAGCTTGAAAGAAACAATTAGAGTATTGTGGAAATGCAATCAGGATAACACAGGCAGCTTCTACATTAAGGGATCAAAGGGTTTGGAATAGGATATTCTACAAGTAAAAGGAACTGGGATTAAAGCCAAGAATCCCCTATCCAGCAAAACTGAGTATAATACTGCAAGGGAAAAAATGGTCACTCAATAATATAGAGGACTTTCAAGTATTCTTGATGAAAAGACCAAAACTGAATAGAAAATTTGACTTTCAAACACAAGAATTGAGAGAAGCATGAAAAGGTAAACAGGAAAGAGAAATCAAAGGACTTTCTAAAGCCCAATTGTTTATATTCCTGCATGGAAAGATAATATTTGTAACTCTTGAGACTTCTTCAGTATTTGGAGAGGTGGAGGGATAATACATACACACACACACACACACACACACACACATATAGACACAGAGCACAGGTTGAGTTGAATCAGAAGGGTGATATCTATAAAAACAACAAAATTAAGGGGTGAGAGAGGAATATATTGGGAGGAGAAAGGGAGAAATGTAATGGGGCAAATTATCACTCATAAAAGAGACAAGAAAAATCTTTTGCAATAGAGTAGAAAAGGGAGGAGTTTAGAGGGGAAAAAAGAAGCTTACTCTCTTCACATATGACTTAAAGAGGGAATAATATGTTCACTCAATTTGCTATAAAAATCCATTTTACACTACAGAAAAGTAGGGGAGAAGGGGAAAAGTGAGATGAGGAGGATGATAGAAGGGAGGGTAAATGGGGGAAGGGAGTAACTAAAAATAAACACTTTTGGGAAGGGACAAGATCAAATGAGAGAATAGAATAAAGGGGGGACAGGGTAGGATAGAGGGAAATAGAGTTAGTCTTACACAACATGACTATTGTGGAAGTCTTTTGCAAAACTACACATATATAGCCTGTGTTGAATTGCTTACCTTCTCAGTGGGGATAGATAGAGGGGAGGAAGGGAGAGAAGTTGGAATTCAAAGTATTAGAAATAAACATTGAGTATTGCTATTGCATATAACTGGGAAATAAGAAACACAGGTAACGGGGTATAGAAATCTGTCTTGCCCTACAAGAAAAGAGAAAAGATAGGGATTAGGGAAAGGTGGGATGTGGTAGGAGGGAGGGCACATTGAGGGAAGGGGTAATCAGAATACAAGGTTTTATGGAGCGGGGGGATGGGAGAGATGGGGAGAAAACTTGGAACTCAAAATTTTGTGGAAATGAATGTCGTAATCTAAAAATAAAAATGTAAAATAAAATACATAAATAAATTTATTTGAGAAAATCCACTATGATGTCTTAAATACAATTATTCCCCTCCATCCCAGTCTTCTTTTTTCGTGTCAAACAAGCCCCTTTCCTTTAACTTTGTGTCTTCTACATTAGATTCCTGAAAAGCTCAAGATTCATCATTTTAGTGACCCTCCTCTAGATATTCTTCATCTTTTCTATGACTTTCTTAAAATGTAATGCTCAGAACTGAACACAATACTCTGGATGAGGACTAACAAGGTGGAAAAAGTGTTTCCTACCTGTCCCTAAAAGATTTGTCTACTCTAATGTAGTCCAAGTTTGTAAGAGGTTTTTTCTTTTGGCTGCCACATCATACAGCTGACAAATAATGTGCTTGTAATCCATTAAAATCCTCAGATGCCTTTTCACCAAATGCTGTCAGTCCATGTCTCCTCCATATTATATTTATGGATTAGTTTTTTTTCTTTTTTTTTTTACCCAAGTGTAAGACTTTATCCTTATTGAATTTCATTTCATTATTTTCTGCCCGATGCTCTAGCCTGTCAAAATCCTTTTGCATCCAAACTGTCATCTGATATGTTAGCTATTCTTTCTAGCTTTGTGTTATCTAAAAATTTGATGAGCACACTATTTTCAATCCAAGACAATGAACAAAAGTGTAAAACATCACAAGGCCACAAATAAATCCCTGCCATAATCCACTGGACTCCTCCTGTGACACTGACACTGAACCATTGACAACAATGCTTTGAGTCTGGCCATTTGAACAGTATTGAATCCCTGTGATTAGCCATCTCTCTCCATCTTCTCCACAAGAATAGCATAAAATACTCTATCAAGGGCTTTGCTAAAATCTAAATAAAGTATGTCCACATCATTTCCCTTTATCTATTAGTTTAATAATCACTCCCCTTCCCCCCCCCCAAAAAAAAGGAATGAAGTTAGCCTGGAAGAATTTGTTTCTGAAGTAATACTGGGGTTTTGTAATTACTCCTTCCTTTTATATATATTTAATGATCCTTTCAAGTTAAACTCACTAACATTCAGTTTGAAAAATATTTTCTCTTCCTATTTTATCCAAAAAAGTGGACATTTACAGTTTTCCAATTTTCTGTTACTTTCGTTTTCCATGATCTTTAAAATTAAAAAAAAATATAGTTTTTAAAATAACTTTTTTTCTGGATCCGATGATATAGTCCAATTAAACTGTGTGAGGTGAATTAAGAATTTTCAGCAGACTCTTTCCTTAGGCATTAACTTCTTGTTAATCTCTTTGCTGTTGTTCTCTCATTTCCAGTGTGTGAGAGAAGAAGCAAAAAAGAAGGATGAGAGATAAACGCTGGCAGGGTGTTTTCATTTGTGCACGAATGTGAATATTCTTCTTTAGTTTTAGCCATGGGTTGAAAAGCATTTATTATTTGCATGCAGAGGGCCTGTCAATACTACTAAAGTTTCTTGATTTGGACAGTAAGAGGAGATGGGATGTTCGTTGCTCCATGCAAAATGTGAAACTGGAAAAGTGGCAGAGAGAGAACGTAGCTGCTAATCTATTTGGATGGAGAAGGAGCCTATAGAAAATCTAGAATACATTATTAGTAGAAGTTGAAGGCCCTGGATAGCTACAATAATAAAAAGTAAATATAAAAAGGTATTTTGGTTGATTCAAAGAACAGTATCTCCAGTCAATTGATCAGCATTTATTAATTAAAACTACTGGTAGATCTCAAAGCCAGGAATTGAGAGAAGGAATTTCTCTGCTCTTCTATCAAACCATAGTTCTCCCTTTATTCTCAGAGGTAGAAAATTATACCTGTCCTTGTTGGCAACATGATTGATTTTCCTTCTTAATATTTATTCTGGAATTTTAATTCCCCTTTCACTGGTGATCATGTCTGCAGGAAAATGATCACTAGACCCATTTCACACAAAGTTAAGAATCTCTGGTTCAAAGATTCCTCTAGTGGGAGAAGGAGCCTGAAGCCATGTCTAGCCCAGGCCAAGTGGCATCAGAGCTAAGGTTGGAGGCCACAGAGCAGCAGGGGACTGAGGAAAGGAGGTAAAGAAACCCTGGGAGCAGCTACAGTGTTGCTGAGTGACTCAGTTCAACACTTGGGGCTCCAGTCAGCCTTTCTTGGATCCCTGGGGTATAGACCTACTCACTCTCTGACAAGGGGACACCCCTACCAGTTGAACAGGAGTTGCCCAGAACTGTAGGATCCAGCAGCTGGGCCAGTGTTTAGCGAAGGACCTAACAAACTCAAAAAATGAAAATCATGAATTAAAGGAGTTCTGTCTTCCTGACCTCTTTGTCAAAACTTCCACCTTATCACAAAGCTTATCTTGATCATAGGGGACATACCCATTGAAAAGGTCATCATGACACAAGTCAGAGAAGAGTTCACTACCTTCCCTGAAGACACATTCAATGTGTGTGGGTGGGGGGGTAGCAGGTATATACTTACTTGTTACCCTACCCTGGTCAGTGTCCAAGGTTCGCTACTCTAGGAAATGTTCAGTCAGAAGAATCCCCTGCCCTTTATCATGATAGCCGGTGACAATTATTTGTTGATCGAGATGGCTTTCTCTTTTGCTATATGTTAGGCTATATTGGAGAAAACCAATTGGTGGTGCCACACTACTTTTCAGAGTGGAGATGGCTCAAAAGGTAACTTCAGACTGCTAGATTTTGTCAAGATCCTGGCCTCTGAGACTGAAAACAACAGATTAATGGCCAATGACTCCAGGGAAAATGACTTAGAAGAACAATACTCCAACCATTCTTCCTCAGTAGGCTGCCCAGGTGGCTCCTCAGGGATAATCAAGGTCAGCTTCATAGCCAACCAAAAGGAGGGATAAATCACCTTTGATTATCAGGGTTCCTATACCCTAGGCTACACCATATATGCAAATTGATGCCAAATTTCATAGTGTGGTCCGAATCATGGTATGCAGCAAGATCTCACTGGTCAAAGAAATACTTGGTGAAACCCTGAATGAGAGTGGGAATTGTCCTTCCAAGAAGTATATTTCCTGCTACTACTTCAAATTCAACTATCTAGATTGGAATAAACATTTGACAAACTGTTGGCTTCCACATGGTGATCTCCAACTCTACAAGTCTGTGCTCAGTACAGACCGATGAAAAGATTTGGACCTCTTACACAGAGTACACACACACACACACACAAACACACACACACACAGGCTCACTGTCCTGAAAGTCATCCCCAATACCTCACTCAATTTCCCTCTCCAGTATCTTCCTTGCTTCTGACCCTGGTTACTAGGAGTTCCAAATTCTCCTTGGATCAGGGTCTTGAGTGCCAACTTTGATAGTGCACAACAAGCTGTCACAGGTTTTGATGTATATGGGTATATGTATATACATATTGCTATGGTGGGTCAGGGAAGAGGTAAGGAAGTTGGGAGACGAATGCTATGAATGCAAGCTTCCCAGGGTACCCCAAGATGCCAACCACCACCCCTCTTCACACCTTCTCTTTGCAATATATATATATATATGGTAGTCAAGGGATCTAGCAGCTCCCAGATTCGCTATCCAGAAATATCTTCATGTGTAATGATCCCACAAGGTGAAGTAGAAGATGATAGCCCCTGAGGGCTAAATGCAGCTTGGCATTTAGTGGGGGGAAGGAGGCTTGGGAAAAGGGATAGAGAGGGGAATTTCTGACTAAGGTCAAAGAAACTGATATGGGGAGAGGAGCGGAAGGGGATGGATAGTCCAGAGGATCTAAAACTTGGTGGTCCTCAGAGATTGCAAAGTGCGAAGTGAGTTAAGGGCTCAGGGTAAATAAGGATCTGTGACCTTTTGGAAGTTCCAGATTAACTGGAATGTGGAGAGTGAAATGGGCTCCTCAGCCTGGGTGGGGAAAGGCTTCATCTGTCTGTCTCCAGTGTCTCTGACAGTGATGGGCCAATGCTTTCTATATTGGCTGGTCCAAGGCTGTCAGGGCCCCAGCACTCACTGGGCACATGCAATAAAGGAATAAAAATAAAGAGCCCTCCCTTTAAAAAAAAGAGGTATAAGATTCACATATTTTCAATTTTAGGGACACTTTTCTAAATAATGACATTGACTACATTTGAGGACTGACCTTCAGCAAATGTGATATGGAATAGTCTTTGCAAAGCCAAGATGCAAGTGATATAAGGAATATTCTGCAAGAGGTGTATTATAAGAAAAAGAGATGGGCTGGTCACGTCATGAGACTAAAAGGTGACAAATGGACAGATGAAGAAATAGCTTAGTAAAATGTAACAATAAGTTTTGACATTTAATAATTTATATTCATATTGGAATATGCCCTCCCAATAACAGTGTTACCTAGGTATTACAAGTTTTATTATCCCTGTTGTACAGCTGAAGAAACTGTAGCATAGAAAGAATATATCATTTCCCTGTGGTTTTACATGGTTAGAAAGATAGGATGTGTTCAATAATTCAAAGCCCCAGTGACCACAAGTCCAGTGCTCAATCTTTTGTATAACATTTTTTGTACAATTTTGGCTAAAAATATGTACTGGCAACATAAGACGACTAGCAGATGGAAAGCAGGTGACATCATGCACAGAATAGTCTGTTGATTATCAATAATTAAGCAAAATCTCTTAAATCTGTTAATTAGGTTGTTTTGTTTTTAGTCTAGTCATTTGTGATATTATTTTACATAAAATTACAGTAGGGTTTTGAGGAATTTTCAAGTGGCAAAAACAACTTGAAGGTTAAAAAAATAAGTCTCTCAGGCTTTGAAGAATTAGTTTAAAACAGAAGAAAAATGGATATACTATTTATATGACATAACATAATTGGGCATGAAAAATAGGATCAAGTATTCCAAATAACTATTCTGGTGTTTACAACAAGTACACCAGCAGGTAGTTGTTCTCAGAGTACCGCATGTAACAAAATGCTTAAAATTTGTGCATGCCAAAATGGGAGACAATGTCTATGGCTACTGGTGATAAAAAAGCAAATATCTTTAAAAAAAGAGAAAAAAAAAACATACATTGGCTTTTTGACAAAATGTCACTGAAAATAGTTAATCAGGAAGATATATTTTCTTAAGCTTTAAATAGTCAAAGTAATGTTTCTTTTAAATAAATTTTGTCTGAGTATTGATACCATTCACATTAAACCACAAAAGCCCCCTCACATAAAATTATAAAGCATAAGGAATCATATGCCTCTCTGGTGGACTGGCCTCTTTATTGAGTTTTTAAAAAATTTATTTGTTATTTTAAGTTTTCAAAATTCACTTCCGTAAGATTTTGAGTTCCAAATTTTCTCCCCCTCCCTCCCATCCATCTTACTCCAAGAAAATGTGTAATCTGATATAGGCTCTACATATATATCTTAAATATATAAATTAAATATATCCTCACATTAGTCGTATTGTAAAGAAGAATTAGAACCAAAGGCACTATGAGAAAAAAAGGAAAAAAAACAATAAAACAGCAAATAGTATGCTTCACTCTGCATTCCAACTCCATAGTTCTTTCTCTGAATGTGATGGCATGTTCCATCTTCAGTCTTTTGGGGAGGTCTTAGATCCTTTCATGGTTGAAAAGAGATTAAGTCTATCAAAGTTAGTCATTGAGCAATGTTGCTATCACTCTGTACAAACGTTCTCTTGGTTGGCCTCATTTCACTCAGCATTAGTCCATGTAAACAAACCTTTCAAGGTTTTTCTGAAGTTCTCCTGTTCCTCATTTCTTATGGAATATTAATATTCCCTTGTATTCATATACTACAACTTGTTCTGTCGTTCCCCAACTGATGGACATCCCCTCAATTTCCAATTTTTGGTCACCACATAAAGAATTGCTATAAATATTTTTTCTACATGTGAGTCCTTTTCCCATTTTTATTCTCTGTTTGGGATTCAGATCAGGAAGTGATATGGTTGAGTCAGAGGATATATACACTTTCATAGCTCTTTTAGCATAGTTTCAAATTGCTCTGCAGAATTTTTGGATCAGTTCACAACTCCATCAAAAATGCATTAGTGTCCCAATTTTACCACATCTTCTCCAACATTTATTATTTTCCTGTTTTGTCATGTTAACCAATCTAATTATTTTGGTTCACATTTCTTTAATCAATAGTGATTTAGAACATTTTTCATGTGACTATAAATAGCTTTAATTTCTTCATCTGCAAACTACCTGTTCAAATCTTTTGACCCTTTATCAGTTAGGGAATGAATTGTATTCTTATAAATTTGATGTGATTCTCTATATATTTTAGAAATGAGACCTTTATCAGAGACAATGGTTATAAAAATGGTTTCCCAGTTTTCAGCTTCCCTTGATTCCACTGGCATTGTTTGTTCAAGACCTTTTATAATTTAATGTAATGAAAAATTATCCACTTTGCATTTCAGAATGTTGTCTATCTTTTCTTTGGTCATAAACTCTGATCTACATAAATCTTACAGGTAAATTATTTCTTGCTCTTCTAGTTTGCTTATAGAATCAGCCTTTATATCTAAATCTTGTGCCCATTTTTAACTCATCTTGGCATATGGTATAAGAAGTTGGGCTACTCCTAGCTGCTGCCATATCGTTTTTCAGTTTTCCAGCATTTTTTGCCAAATAGTGAATTTTTATCCCAGAAGCTGGAGTCTTTGGGTTTATCAAACATTGAATTACTATCATTATTGATTACTGTGCCTTGTGTAACTGACCTATTCCACTTATCCTTCAATCTATTTCTTAACTAGTACCAAGTAGTTTTGATGATAGCTACTTTATAATACTATTTAAGATCTGGTATGGCTAGGCCATATTCCCTTGCATTGTTTTTCATTAATTCTTCCTCTCCATTCTATTATTCGCCCTCATTTATACTTTTATCTCTCTTTTCTCCCTTTCCCTCCTCAACAGAGTTTTGATTTTGATTTTGACCATTTTCTCTTCTATCCACCCCCTTCCTTTTCTTTCCCATTTCCTCTTTTACTTCCTATAGGGTAAGTTAGATTTCTATACTTAACTAACCTCTTTGAGTCACACCCAATGAAAGTAAGGTTCAAAGAATGCTTATCTGTTCCCCTTCTTTCCATCTATTTTAAGAGGTCTTTGCACCTATTCATGTCATATAATTTACCCTTTTCTCCTTCCTCCTTTTTCTCTGAGAACAATTACTTTTCTCCACTTAATTAAATTGTTTTTAATCACACTAAAGTCACAAGCTTCTGTCAATGTACACCTCTTCTAAATGCCATAAGAAAGATAAACTTCTCAAGAGTCACAATTAGAAGTGTAAACATCTTAAACTTATTGAATAACATGTTTCATTCTTTTTTATTCTTTCTTGTTTACCTTTTTATGCCTGTTGAGGACTGTATTTGAAGATCAAAAGTTTTGTTGAGCTCTGGTCTTTTCATCAGGAAGATTTGGAAGTCCCCCATTTTAGTGATAGTCTATCTCCTCCCCTGAAAGAGTATGCTCAGTTTCACTGCGTAGTTGATCCTTGCTTTTAATATAAGCTCTTTTTCCTTCCACAATATCATATTCCAGCCCCTCTGATCTTTTAATATAGAAGCTGCAAGATCCTATGTAATACTGACTGTGGTTCTAGGATAGTTATATTTTGTCTTTCTGGCTGCTTGCAGTATTTTCTCCTTGACCTGATAATTCTGGAATTTGACTGCAATTATTCCTTGGCATTTTCAATTTGGGATTCCTTTCAGGAGGTGATTGGTGGATTTTTTCCATGACAACTTTGTGCTGTGGTTCTAGGACCTCATGCGAGTTTTTCTTGATGAATTCTTAAAAAATGCTTTCCAGGCTCAGTTTTTGATTATATCTTTCAGGTAGATCAATAATTCTTAAATTGTCTCTCCTGGATCTATTTTCTAGGTAAGTGGTTTTTCTAAAATGAGGTATTTTACATTTTCTTCTATTTTTTCATTCTTTTCACTTTATTGTGAATTCACTTAATAAATAAATAATTCACTTATTGTGAATTCACTTAATAAATAAATAAATTCACTTTATTTCATTCTTTTCACTTCACTTGATTCTTGATGTCTTCCAGAGTCAGCATCTTTTACTTGCCCAATTATAATCTTTAAGGAACTGTTTTCTTCAGTTAGTTACTGTACATCCTTTCCTTTTGGCCATTCTACTTTTTAAGGAGTTATTTTCTTCAGTGTATTTTTTTCCAATTTAGCCAATTTTGTTTTTTAAGGAATTGTTTTCCATAGTCAATTTTTGTCCTTCCTTTTGCAAGCTTTTGATTCTCTCTTGCATACCTCTCGTTTCTTTTCTCTATTTTTCTTCTACCTCTCTTAACTGACTTTTCAAATTCTTCTTGAGTTCTTTCAATAGGGCTTTTGGGGGCTTGAGACTAATTAATATTCCCCTTTGTGGGTTCAGATGTGCATTTATTGACAATCTTATCCTCTTCTGAATTTGTGTTTTGATCTTCCCTGTCCCCATAGCAAGAAACTATCATCCATGTCCACATCTGCTTTTTGTTCATGATGTTTGCCTATTTCCTGGTTTTAAAGTTGAACTTTCCTGCTAGAGCACAGGGGACATAGTTCCAAGTTTCTTGTTTTGGGGGTCAGGGGCCTTGTGCCTGGCTTTGTGTGCTGGGGCCTCAGGTGCTGGCAGTTGGAGCCTGTAAAGGTCTGGCATCTTACCTGGTGCTAAGCTGGGGTCCTAGTGGTAGTGGCTAGTGTGTGCTAAAGTCGGGTGGGTTTGTTGGTGGTGGTGGTTTTGTTTTATTATTTTTATGTTTTGAGTATGTTTTCCCAGGGCTACACTGAATTTCTCATAGTTGCAGGTGGGTGGGACAATTTTTTGGAGGGGAAAGTGGTCTGGCCCCTGGAGGACACCTGCTCAGCAGTGTTGTGACGAAGCACAGGGAAGTTTTGCTGCTGGAGTATACCTGCCTGCCTGGAGTTTCACTGAAACACATAGAAGTTCAGCTGATGGAGGAACTAGGCTGCTGGTTTTCATGGTGGTTCTGTGAGACAGTTTCCCAGTTCCCCTGGCTATACCGAGTCATGGGGGAAGCAGATCCTGGTTTTGACATTGCCTAATCTACAACCTTGAGGCTCAGGATCTTCTGTGGGTTTGTTAATGTGGGGCTTGTCTCCTGTCCTGTACTGCTTGCCTTCCACCAGAGTAAGAGGGATCCTTCTTGTTAATCCCCCAATCCCTCAGGCTTAAAAAACTGCTGCACCTCATCTTTCTGCTGACTTTGCTTATTTTTTTTCCTGGGGTGATATTTTCTGGGTTTTTAGAGGTCAATAAGTGAGAGTTACTGCTTACTCTGTCATCTTGACTCCTTGACTTTTTATCATATAATGTATTATCAACTTCCAAGTCATTCAGAAGTCATTAACAAACCCAGTTCCACATTTAAATATGTCTTTACTCCCTTGTAAACAGAAACATGCTTGTACCTTACTGCTCACATTAATGCTCACATTTTGTATTAACTGAAAATTGAGGATCAGTTTTATTCACCAAGCTCCTTAAGTGAAACAGATTAATTAACACTAATAGGGCAGGAAAGTATGCCTTGGCCAATTCTTTATTAATAATAGATTAAGAAAAATTACAAAGCAAACACTTTTACTAGGTCAAGGCTACAGAAATGCTAATGTTCTTGAATCTGAGATGTCATTTTTATTGTAAGGACTTTCAAAAATTGTGGTGGAAAAATTACATAATTTCATTCTCTATAATAAGACAAAATAAGATTGAATTAGAAATCACTGATTAATCCCTCTACAGAATGTAAGGGAAAGTAGTGTCTTTGTAAGAGAGAAAATTCACTCAATTTCAATTTCTATTTTTTTCAACCTTGATTCTTTATTGCCTGCTACCACACTAAGGAATGCATTAATTTTATGGGTAAAACTGATTTATATTCACAAATTATTGGCCTCTGACGTAAATTTTCACTTTTTAAATGAAGAAACTGAAGAGCAGAGAATTAAAGTAACCTGGCTAAGGATAAATGATGAACGTAGAGAAAACAGACTTGTACCTATTGCTACCTGTGGCTTCAATGAGGAAAGTAACCAAATAGTCCCCTTGTGTTATGAGGTGGGCTTGACTTAGCCTAGTCCATTTAAAGACTGAGTTCAACACTGAAACAACATGAGACACTTAACCAAAGAAAGAAAAAGATGTTCAATTTGTATATGCACTGAGAACACTGAGCTGCTTCACCTAAGCACACCTTTCTGAATGTATTGCCCACAATGCCATAACAACATGGCATCAATGGGTCCCTAGAGCTAATTTGACTATTGTTGCCCAGTGATAATAACATATGATCCTTCGGCAGCCTGAGGTAATTAAGTCTTAAGGATTGTTTCAAATCTTTTTAAGGGAAAATTCACCCAAATTACATGGAGGCTTCTGTTATATTTCTTCTATCATAAATGTTTTATTTTTATTTATTTTTATCAAGTATATATTAATAAATTAATAATAAATTTAATGCAATTTAATAAATAAATTAAATAAATATAAAAATATATATTTATATATATAGAAGAAAGTACAAAAGAAATCAAGTTCTAATGCAAGCACAGAATACATTGTAGATGAAATTCTGCTAGGATTTGGGAATCAGCTTGTAGATTTCACTCAATAACCAGATGTAAAATTTAAGGACCTTAGTACTAAGGTCTTAAAGACCTTAGTAATAAATGATTAAACTTCTAAAATTCAGCTACAGTCTGTCAATCAAAGTTAATAGTCTATCTCCCATTGTTAGTTCACACAACAAAATATAAGAAAAAACTATTTTTAGTTCAGCTGGATATAATTATGCCTTGATGTTCATAATGACATGTTTTGTTTCTTTTTTTTAATTTGTGACTTTTTAATATTATATCAGAGTCCTTAAAGTTAATGATTTGTACTCAGTAATGATCTAATATTGCAAATATATATAATTTTAACTTGCTTTCTATTTCTGTACTGTACACATTTTTCTTGATCTGTTATTTTAATCTACTCTATATAGTCTAAGATAATAGCTTACAACTTTCTAGGAGATCATTTACAATGTATTTGAACTCAGACTTATTAGAACAAAATATAGGAATCTTGACTGGTAGAAGGAGTGGACAACCATCTTCCAAGCAGCTCTTTGATATCACTAATATAGATGCATATCTAATAGATCTGACCACTAACCACAACACTGAGTGATTTAATTTATGCATTTTGACACAGAATTCTGTCTCTTTATCAAAGTTTACCCAGAAAATTATCAGGTTGTATTCAAGGTAAAAAATAATTGTAGTCTAGAACATGCTGCCCCAGATGTCCCAGAAAATGGAATAGGGAAAAGAAGAAGAACTTAGTTTACTTTTACATGGTAAAAGTGCATGGTAATTTAATCTAAACTTTCATAACATTGATTCAAGACAGTCCTTTAACACTTTCCTTTTCTTTAACACTTTAACACTTTCAATAGGGAACAACCTCTGCATAGCAAATCATTTCATAGTTACCTCTTTGATTAAGCTTTTCTTTACATGGGTCCAACAAAAACCTTCTTGTCATTGATTTGATAATAATTGTATCCTCTGATATAGTACAAAACAAGACAGTAATCTATTCCATGCAGAACTCTTAAAATCTGTGAAGACACTTATGATCCTCCACTTCATCATAATCTTCTTCCCTAGTTTTTCCCACTTTTTTAATATGGGATATTTATTTTTTGGAAATTTCCACCTTTCTTTTCACTTACCCCTTGACCTACTTAGTTGCAAATACCATTCCCTTAAAAGATGGTCATAATAAAATACAGTATTCTAGAGATAATTTAACCAGTGCAGTTTACAGATTACATCTGATAATCTTCTACTAGCGTTGAGGTAATCCCAAGTGACCAGGGGTCTTCCTCAGTAAAGAAGAGAGTATAGATCAAGAGAGAACTGAACACAACTCTCCCTTCCTTGGAATCACTGAAAAATTTCCAGAACCCAGAATTAGTTTTGAAAACAGTTGTGTAAAGAAGTTTGAAGCCTGAGACTATGCCCATCTCCCTTCACTCCAGAAACAGAACCTAACAACCAACTAAAAATTCAAAATCAAGAATTAGTGTGGAAAAATTATCAGACAACAACAATATAAAGGAGAACCTGGCCATAAAAAGCTGCCATGGTAATGGGGAAAATCAAGATACAAACTCTGAAGAAGACAATGAAGTCAAAACAGCTACAAATGAAGCCTCAAAGAAAGAGATATGGAAATTGGAAACAAGTCACAAAAGAATTAATGGAATGGTATAAAAAATGTAAAAAAAAGAAGGGTAGAGGGGAGGAACTAAGACGACAGAGTAGAAAGATTCACATATGCTAGCTCCAAACCCACAACCCATAAAATACCTGTAAAGAAGAACTCCCAACAAATAATGGAGCAGTGAAAGTCACACAGCAATGGAGTGGAGGAGATGTCTGTTCCAGAGAGCCCTGAAAAACTGACACCAAAGTCCCCTATGTACTGGACCAGGAGCAGAGCCCAGCCCTGCCTTGGCCACGTGGCACCAAGAGGACCAGGTTTGAGCAGGCTTCAGGGACAAAATCTTCAGCGACCGTAAAGGTCCAGCCACTCACAGGCACAAAGGTTAGTGAGAAAATCTTTATGGCTGGCCAAGAGGAGAGCAGGGTGTCCCCATAACTCAGGGCCCCTCAGGAGGCAGCAGTGGAGGCAACAGCAGACAGGGGCTCCCAAAGCAGGCAGGAGCTGGAATCCATTACTGAAGGTCTCACATAAACCCCCTGAGGGAAGTGAGACCCGTGTGGTGGCCCTGCTCCAACCCCAGCAGCTGAACTTAATCTCACACTGAATAGCAGCCCGGCCCATACCTGAGCATCTGAATTTAATCTTACGCTGAATAGCAGCCCCACCACCCCCACCGAAAGCCCTGAGGCTGGGAAGCAGCATTTGAGTCTCAGACCCCAAGCACTAGCTGGGTGGATCTGGAGGCCAGGAGGGTGTGGAAAGGAATCTCAGAAGTCAAATAACTGGCTGGGAAAATGCCCAGAAAAGGGGAAAAAAATAAGACCATAGAAGGTTACTTTCTTGGTGAACAGATATCTCCTCCCTTCCTTTCTGATGAGGAAGAACAATGCTTACCATCAGGGAAAGACATAGATATCAAGGCTTCTGTATCCCAAACAACCAAAATAAATATTCAATGGGCTCAGGCCCTGGAAGAGCTCAAAAAGGATTTTGAAAATCAGGTTAGACAGGTGGAGGAAAAACTGGGAAGAGAAATGAGAGAGATGCAAGAAAAGCTTGAAAAGCAGGTCAATATCCTGCTAAAGGAGACCCAAAAAAATGCTGAAGAAAATAACACCTTGAAAAATAGGCTAACTCAACTGGAAAAAGAGGTTCAAAAAGCCAATGAGGAGAAGAATGCTTTCAAAAGCATAACTGGCCAAATGGAAAAGGAGGTTCAAAAGCTCACTGAAGAAAATAGTTCTCTCAAGATTAGAATGGAACAGATAGAGGCTAATGACTTTATGAGAAACCAAGAAATCACAAAACAAAACCAAAAGAACGATAAAATGGAAGAGAATGTGAAATATCTCATTGGAAAAACAACTGACCTGGAAAATGGATCCAGGAGAGACAATTTAAAAATTATGGGACTACCTGAAAGCCATGATCAAAAAAAGAGCTTAGACATCATCTTTCATGAAATTATCAAAGAAAACTGCCCTGAGATTCTAGAACCAGAGGGCAAAATAAGTATTGAAGGAATCCATCGATCATTGCCTGAAAGAGATCCAAAAAGAGAAACTCCTAGGAACAGTATGGCCAAATTCCAGAATTCCCAGGTCAAGGAGAAAATATTTCAAGCAGCTAGAAAGAAACAATTCCAGTATTGTGGAAATACAATCAGGATAACACAAGATCTAGCAGCTTCTACATTAAGGGATCAAAGGGCGTGGAATAAGATATTCCAGAAATCAAAGGAACTAGGACTAAAACCAAGAATCACCTACCCAGAAAAACTGAGTATAATGCTTCAGGGGAAAAAATAGTCTTTCAATGAAATAGAGGACTTTCAAGCATTCTTGATGAAAAGACCAGAGCTGAAAAGAAAATCTGACTTTCAAACACAAGAATGAAGAGAAGCATGAAAAGGTAAACAGCAAAGAGAAGTCATAAGGGACTTACCATGTTGAACTATTTACATTCCTACATGGAAAGACAATATTTGTAACTCTTAAAACTTTTCAGTATCTGGGTAGTTGGTGGGACCACACACACATGTACACACACACACACACACACACACACACACACACACATACACACATGCACACCCACACAGAGACAGAGAGCACAGAGTGAATTGAATAGGGTGGGACCATATCTTAAAAGAAATTAAGCTAAATGGTGAGAGAGAAATGTAGTGGGAGGAGAGAGGGTGAAATGGAATGGGGTAAATTATCTCTCATTCAAGAGGCAAGCAGGAGACTTGTTAGTGGAGGGAAAAAGAGGAGAGCTGAGAAAAAAACATGGTTTACCCTCATCACATTCGACTAAAGGAAGGAATAAAATGCACACTCATTTTGGTATGAAAAGCTATCTTACAATACAGGAAAGTGGGGGAGAAGGAGATAAGCAGGGTGGGGGGGATGATGGAAGGGAGGGCAAAGAGAGGAGGGAGCAATTTGAAGTCAACACTCGGGGAGGGACAGGATCAAAAGACAGAATAGAAACAATGGGGAGCAGAATAGGATGGAGGGAAATACAGTCAGTCTTACACATCACGACTATCATCGAAGTCATTTGCAAAACTACATAGATATGGCCTATATTGAATTGCCTGCCTTCCCAAAGGGAATGGGTGGGGAGGGAAGGATGGGGAGAATTTAGAACTCAAAGTTTTAGGAACAACTGTTGAGTATTGTTCTTGCTACTAGGAAATAAGAAATACAGTTAATGAGGAATAGAAAGTCATCTGGCCCTACAGGAGAAAAGAGAAGATGGAGACAAGAGAAAGGAGGGATGATAGAAGAGAGGGCAGACTGGTGATAGGGAAAATTAGAATGCTTGGTGTATTGGGGTGAGGGGAGGAGATAAATGGGGAGAAAATTTGGAACTCAAAATTTTGTGAAAATGAATGTAAAAAGTCAAATAAATAAATTTATATTTAAAAAGATATCTAAAATAAGGAAACCTACTGAGATTACAAAATAAAATTACTCTCAGTAGTAACTACTGAAACATATTTCTCTACTTTTCAATCTGTACTACATTTTTATGAAAATTAAAGTATCAATACATGTGCAGGAATATGTACTTATTTCATTTGTTATAAATAATATAGGGTTAGAAGGAAACAGTCAGGTTTTTTCAAATATTATTTTATAGTAGATCATTTTATAGTAGATTTTATAGTTATCATCCAAGTGGCTGAAAAGTACAAGAATACATTATTCATACTGTTTGTTGACTGTAAAAAAAAAAATGAGAGTAGCAAAATTTCTTCATAAATCTCTCAATACAAACTTTAAAAGATTTCTGAGAGATTCAGGGGTGAGGACCCTCTGTCCATGAGGACACATGTAGTCCTCTAGGTCCTCAAGTATGAACCTTTGACTGAATTCAAACTTCACAGAACAAATTCACTTAATAAAAAGAGTCAGTCAAAAAGTCACCCCCAAGAACCTATAATGGTTTGAAACCATTTCCCATTAAGACAATTTTTGAACCAAGATCTTCCATATTCCAAGTCTAATACCCTTTCTACCAAAGGTAGGTAGATGCCATAGTGGATAGTGTAGTGGGTCTGGATCCATCAGGACACGAGTTCCTATTTGACCTCAGATGCTTACTAGCTACGTGATCCTGGAAAAATCACTTGAACGCTTTTGCCTCCATTTTCTCAAATTTAAAATGGTGATAACAGAGTTTTTGACTGTAAAATGGGGATAACAATACCCTATGGCCCAGATTTGCTCTTAGGATCAAATGAGATATCTGCCAAATGATTAGTAAAATTCCTGACATATAGAAGATAGATAGTATATAAATGCTTATTCCCTTTCCTCCTAGACTGTGATGGTTCTGACAAAATATAAGCTCCACTGACTAAAATTTAAGGCTAGATTGGATCTTAAATTTTAGAATCAACCAACCTCTCTAGCACTTTCTCACACTTTTCATTCATACGTTCTCTGTTTTAGTCAGATTAGACTGTTTGATGTTACCCAGTATCGTGCTACCATTTTTGCCTGATCCACTCACCATGCTGAAATGCATTTCTTCCTCATCTCTGTCTGTTGAAATCTCTTTCTCTAAAGCCATTTTGACTTGCAGTCTTGCCTGATACCTCTAGCTTAAAGCAGTCTCTCTTCTCAAATTTTCTTATAACACTTTAGAGCACTGCTTTGTCCCTTTACCCTTACTGAAATCTGAATTCTACTTTATATCATATGTGAGTATTATGTGTATATATACACATGAACATATATATGTATATACACATAGGTCTTTATAATTTTCATATATACAAAATATAAATGGTTTATGTTATATATCTATATATGTGTGTACGTATATATACACATATCTATGTGTATATGTATGTATATACACATATACTTCATATATACATATATGCACAATACATACATATACATGCACATATGTGGGTAATGACATAAATCTGACACCATTAAGAAGCTTGTAATCCAACATGAGAGCCAATATAACTACAAATTTCTTTATGATAAAGTCTATATCTTTTTTTCTGGCACCAGCAGAGTGCTTTGCACATAGTAAAAACTTAATAAAATATTTTTAATCAAAAAATTTATAAGGTTGAAGTCAGTTTCCTATAATGGGATTTCTATTAACTTCACAAAGCAATGGAATTTAAACCAAACAGGGATATGTGTCTCATTCAACCTGGACAAGTAACACATGTAACATAGTGAGGCCGCAGGGCAGAATGAATACGTTTCAAAACCCAGTAGTGATATTAGTTATATGCCCATGGGCTTAAAAAGTCTTAAAGTTGCTTGAACTCTCTGGGCCTTTGTTTTCTATTTATAAAATGGGAGTATTTCTTTAATATAGAGGGTTGTTGTGTGACTCAAATGAAATTGTTAATTAAAGGGGTTTTTTGCAAACATGAAGTGTTATAGGTATATCCATGATCAATCTAAAGCCCTCTAAAGAAGGCTGTTTAGCATTTGCAGAAATAGGTTCAATTAAAGGTTGACACTAAAGGTGTAGAGTCTAAAAAACTGATTACAAAACAGATGCCAGACTACTATGCCAGTTCTTACCTGGTTTGCTAGGTGACTTTCCTTCATGTACGTTGAAACAACAAGAATATGTAAATGGGTTGAAAAAACATGGAACTGTATATTTTGTTCATGTTGCATTGACCTTTATATGCTTGGTTAGTTTATCTCATTTTTTTGGTTGCCAGAACAATAAATATTGTGCTGTAATATGTTCTGCATTCCATTTATTATATTCAATTTAGGCCAGGTCTTTTTTGAAAACCTATTTTTTTTAGGTCACAAGGGATTAAAGAAAAAGGCGATCCGCATACCAACAATTTAACCCCAATGACATGCTGCACTTTCAAAAGTAAGTTATTTTCCTTGGTATACATAATATGAAATATAAATGAGGATTGATGGCTGATTGAATAAAAAAGTCAGTAATTCCCTTGAGAACATTTAAAACAATTCGTTATAGTCATTCCCAGTTAGGAAGTACAAAATATGAACTTGGCTCCCTCCTCCTATTTGCAATTCATGAAAATAAGGAGTATTTAATGACCACCAAACCATTTACCCAGGAGACTTAGACCCAAATTAAAGCCAAATCCACACTTGAAGATATCGTCTAAAGTTTTGAACTCAGACTACAATGTATTTCCAAGTGATTAAGCATATTAAATGCCTTGTTTCAGAACACTGAAGAAGCCCCCTAAACAAATGGCATGGGGCTTCATAAATGTACTTGCAAAGACTTTGTTAAATTAGTGCTCTTCAACTTACAGTTGTGTGGTTCCGTGGAAAGAGTACTGACCTCAAATTAATTCTCACTTCTGATATTTGTTACTGTTGTGGCCTTTGGAAAAACACATATCCTTCCTGAGCCTCAGTGGCTTCATCTATAAAATGAAGGGGTTACACTAGATGACCGTTAAGGTTCCTCTCAGTTCTAAAGCTATCATCTATGATGGACTTTTTTAAACAAATTTTACTTCAATTTAAAAATCAACAAATTTAAACAAATTCTGTAGATTGGAGTTTATATTAAGCAAATTTATGCCATGAATAGAATAAGTGAAGATGTCTTTTATCATTTAATAAAGCTTAAATGGTTTTTCTTAAAGAAATTAAGAAAGCTAGGCTATTGAATTAACTTTTTAAAAGTATAATTTATATATTATATATATTATATAATATATGATATATAATAAATATATAATATATTTATTATATAATTATATATAAAAGTATAATTTCTATAATTTAGAATTAGGCAGATTTAACAAAAGTGAAATTAACACTATCAAAAACAAGTGTATTCCTTTAAAGTTTCATGTTATACCATCAACTGGTAATTAACTGATGATATTTCATCCAGAAGACCCCAAGCCTCTATTATCTTAGGAAATTTCTAGTTACGTAAGTCTTAGCTCTATCCCCTCATTTGTGTTAAATTCAATGAATGCCATTTTTAGTCATTCTAATTTAGAAGTTTCTCCATTCTGAGTATTTCTCTTTCTCCCATAATTGACAACTAGGAACCTCTTTAGTCATCAATCTGTGTTGATTCAGAACTATTATCCTTTCTCTCCAAAAGTCTTCTGACCTGCTACCTCTGCCTGAAAGGTCAATCCTATTTAGTTCAACTGTTTAGTTCTGTCCTATTTAGTTCTCATTCTTTACTTTCTTTTGTCCTTCCCTTCATCTTCAATCTCCCTGCTAATTTATTTCATCTTCTGTTACACAGTGAAATACATCTCCTGAAGATATAATACTTCCTATTCAATGATCACACACACACACGCACACACACACACACACACACACACACACACACACACACACACACACACATATTCTGTATGCAGCCCTATTTTGTTTCCCTGATGGGAAACAAGCCTACAACTCCAGATGGCAACTTCATATCTTTCTCTGCATGTGTTATTGGAAATAATGCTTTCCCAACTTGAAATTACCTCTAAACTAACCTACTTTTTCAAATTATTACTGTTTCTGTGGACAGCAACTCTTATGGGACCTCAGGGTTATTTTTTTTTCCTAATCTACTTCATTCACTCTCCCTCATATTTAATTGTTTGCAAATGTCTATTAATTCTATCCCCACAGCATCCCTTACTTCTTCGTTTTCACTCGAATTCACAGTTACCTTAGAACAGTCGCTTATACTCTTTCACCAAGATTGTTTTTTCAGCTCTTTTCATATATCATATTGTTTAAGGAACAAATTATTATATACAATTATAAAGTGTTAGTTGTGTCTGAAGTAACACCCTGCCATGCATCTCATTTAAAGTAAAATAACACAAACCAAGCTAAAGAACTTTCTAGAGTTGTCAACTCAGAGGTTATAGATTTTGATTATATATGAATAAGCCTTCATCAGACATAACTCTTCCCAAATAAAAATGAATGAACTGGGTTGCAAAAATAATGAAAGTTTTATTTGATACTCATATAAATGAAGAAAAAATATTTTCATTTAGAAGTAAGAAAAACTAGAAAGGAATGATTTTTTAAACATGAAAGTTAGATCAAAGGGAGTGAGGGGATTACCTTTGTGTTGAGCTTATCATTCAAATGCTGCCAAGAAAATTTGTTGTTTTTTCCTCAAACGATAGAGGAAACTTGGTTTTTTTGTTTGTTTGTTTTTTGGGGTTTTTTTGCATTTTACACAATATTCACTCTTCTTCCCTTTTAAGACACAAACATAATTCTTTCCCAGGCCTTATACTGGAAGACAGATGAGAAATTTCAACAAGAGGACTAAATTCAATTTTTTTTTTAAATACAAAGACCTCTAATCAAGAGATAGACCAAGCAACTGTATTCTCATAGTCTAGTTGCTTCGTTCTCATAACAGTCATTGAAAATACTCAACAGGATGCTTATGAAACTAATGAACAAAGATGTAATCTACTGAGTTTTGGCATGTTAAATGCACTGGATTGGTCTAGGTCAGGACTAGAAAATCTGAGAAGCCATTATAAAGAGGAAGTTGGGCAGACGTACTTCCAAAACACACTCTCAATTTACTCCCTATATCAAGATTACCACTGGTCTCTGATCCTTTGCTTCTGCTTTAGACCCAACACTGGGGGCTTCTACACAGACAACAGAAATTATTCATCTAATGACAAGGATGTAAGACATTATCATCAGATCCATGTACACTCCCACTTTCATAACCATTGTACCATAAGAGAGGTTTATTCAGTTTTACTTAAGGTACCTTTTAATAGGACTTGGTACAAGGACTCCACGCTAGTGATTTCTGATGGCCAAAAGATACACATGGCTGCTGTCCTCAGTCTTACACCATCCCTTATTCCAGGTCTTTTAATGATCTCCTTACAGATTTCCTGGCTTCCACTATCTCCTTCTCTGAATGACCCTTTTCATAATCTCTAAAATATTTTCCCCAGTGTACAAGTCTGCCCATCTTTCTACTCTTTTCATTACATTAAAATGTGGCTGCCTGTTGACCATAAGGTAGAAGATTAACACATTTTGTCTGGTATGACAAGCGTTCTTACACCACCCTGCACTTTACGTTGCTCTTTATATTTCACTCACTCTAAAATCTAGTCAAAATGGCCTGTTGGTTTTCCTTGAATTCCATTCCTTATTTCCTGCCTAAGTATATACATACAGGCCTTCACCAAAAGTTAACACACACTTCCTTCTCATTTCTACCATTCAGAATACCTTTCTTTCAAAAACCAAACTCAGAGATCAACTCTTCTATGAAGTCAGTCAACAGTATTATCACTTTGCCCTCACCACAACATATTTCTAGACTGCACTTTACATATGTTCTGCAACCACATTACACCTTATTAAAAATTATGTACAACTTTATACATATCATGACTCCCCCAGCAGGAGAATGTTAGCTCCTGAGGTCAGAGACTGCCTTTTACTTATTTATTTGCTTGTTTGTATGTTCCTTCCTTCCTTCTTTTATTTATTCTTTTGTCTACTTATTTATCTATTTATATGTTTATTTATTTAAAGTCCTAGTTGGACTTGGTTATGAAGTATGGGATTAATGAAGCTTTACTGAATTGAATGTGTATGGAATATAGTATAGATTAATCAATAAACACTTATTAAGCACCTGCTATATACCACATACTGTATTAAGCAATGAAGAAAAAGCAACCAACCAACTCTAAACAATCTTTCCTTTCTAGAGATTCCATACTTCCTGTTAGTGTAGGGGAGATGCATATGCAAGTGAATACTAAAGATAAACATATATATATATAAAATGAATACAAGGTAATATAGAAGGTAGGCAGTAGCAACTGGCAGGGTTGAAGAAAGGCCTCATGAAATAGATAATTCTTTAACGGATTTGAAAAGAAAATTAAGGATTTTGAACTGTACTTTTAAGAGAGGGTACATTCTGGTCATAGAGGAAATAATCTGCAAAGTGATGGAGATGAGAGATGAAATCAAATGTGCCAGCTCATCCAGACAGTAGCATAGAGTCAGTCATTTTATTAAGCATTTACCAGATGTTAATCACTTATGCCAAGTACTGGAAATTTCTCTCTGCCTCTGTCTCTGTCTCTCTCCCTCTGTCTCTGTTTCTGTCTCTCTATCACACTCATGTTCTAATGGGAGAATATCATGGAAAAATGTAAACAAGATACACACAATGACAATGGAATGCAATATTAGAGAGAAGCCACTAATTTGGTAAAGAGGCCTTTTGCAGTAGGTGGAAATTAATCTGCATTTTTAAAGATATCAAGGCAACTAAGAGTAAGGAGAGAGAACATTTCAGGCCTAGTAATAGAGCAGACTGGAAGATGGAAAGCCTTGTTCAAGGCAGAACAAGAATGCCAGTGTCAATGTATTATAGAATACTTGGAATGGAATAAAATGTAAGGATTTTGAGAAGGTAGAAATATGAAGAACTTTAAATACTAAACAGAATAGACTATATTGGATCCTGAAGGTACTATGGAACTCCTAGAGTTGATTGAATAAGTGCATGAAATGGTCAGTCCTATGTTTTAGGAAAATCACTTAGCAGTCTGAAAGACTTATTGCAGAGGAGAAAGACATAAGGAATAGGGACTGACCGGAAAACAATCACAATAGACTAGACATGAGATGATGAAGCCTGCACCAATATGATGAATGACTAGAAAAGAACTGAGTTATTATGAAGGTAGAGAGAGAGAGACAGAGAGAAAGAGAGAAATTTCCAGTACTTGGCATAAGTGATTAACATCTGGCCTAAATGTAATTGTGGAATCAATGATATTGTGATACTGATTGACCGAGAGGTTTAAGGACAAGCAAAGTAGGATCTTTTGGTTTTTGTTTTAGTATAATCAAGTGCCTCTGATTGAATCTTGCCTCTATCAACCAAGAGTCTTTACCAGGAGTAAAGTACAGAAACTAGAGTTTCTTTAACTAGAAACTGTATATATATTTATACTGTTAATGTGATTAAAGATCTTCCACACCCATTCCTGGGCCTGCCCATTGAAGGAAGCTTGATTAGGGGAGTTGTTTTGTAGGAAGGTCTCAGGTACCTTTTGTTTTTTTCTATTGAGGCACTGGGTCAGAGAGTTATGCCCTCTGGCTCTGAAAAGTGTATAAATACTTTGAGGGTGAGGTTTTACTTTGGAGGCTTAGTGACTAGAAGTCTTTGTTTGGTCAGAAGGGGACTCTAAGAAGCACCTCTCCCCACCCCCCTGTGGTAAAGATGTATTTATGTTAATGAACAGACATTTTGGAATTATGTCTGTTGACTTTTAATTTCTCTGTATTTTCTCTGAAATTTTGATTTTTATTTTTTCTGATACATATGCTTGATTAAAGTGATTATTAACCCTTCAAAGGTTACTTTTCCTTTTAGAGAAGCCAATCAAAGAACCTATGGTAGCAGGCTCCTCTATGAATGTTGGGACGCTTACTGATACATTATGTTAGATGGTTTTGGAAACACTGTCTGTTGATTTCCTGAACTAAGTGAATGATATACGTGCTTGATTAAAGGAGCTTGTTAACTCCTCAAAAGTTGTCTTTCCTTTTAGAAAAGTAGATCAAAGATGCTGTGATAGCAAGCTCCCCTGTGTATGTGACGGTGCTTACTGATACAGGAGGACAATGGAAACTTCAAAAGAAATAGGGGGAAAGGAAAGGTGTATTCTGTTTTGGTCATGCAGAACTTAAGATATCAATGAGTTACACAGTTTGAGTTGTCCAAAGGACAGTTGGTAATGTAAGATTGGAGATCCAAAGAAATATTGGAGTTAGATACATAGATCTGAGAATCAGTGGTATAAAGATCAAGCAATTAATAACCATAAGTATTAATTTGTTAAGGACATACTTTGTGACTGGCACCATCTTAAACACTGAAGATATAAAAAAAGGCAAAATACAATCCTTGTTCCCAAGGAGCTCACAGTCTCAAAGAGGAAATAACATGCAGCAGCATTGTGTAAACAACATAGATACAGGATAAATTAGAGATAATAAATGGAGGGAAATCATTAGTATTAAGTGGGTATAGGGAAATTTAGAAAGTGAGATCTTAGCTAGAACTTGAACAAAAGAAATCAGGAGTTAGAGATAAATAAGACATAATTCCAAGAATGGGGAAGAGTCACTGAAAATGCATAGAGCTGGAAGATGGAGTTACTTGTATGAGGAATATCAACAAGAAAGGAATCACACTGACTAATACAGTACACCTTGGCGGGATGTGGTCAGGCTATAGAGGACTTCGAATGCTAAACACAGGCTTTTATATTTGATCCTGAAAGGGATGACAAGCATTTGAGGTTTATTAAATATGAGAGTGACATGGTCAGATGTACTTCAGGAAGATCAGCTTGACAGTTAGGTGGAAAATGGACTGGAATGGGGTGACACTTTAGGCAAGACCAAATAGTCAGCTATCATAATAACTGAGTTGTGAAGTGATAGGGGACTGCACCAGGGTGAGGACTGTGTTACAGGAGAGGAAGGTATATTTTCAAAAGATGTTACAAAGGTAAGTTAGACAGGACTTTGCAAAAAATTAAATATGGTGATGAGAGAAAGTAAGTAGTTAAGGATGACAAATCAGTGGTGAGCCTGGGTTGGTGGGAGCAAAGTTGTCATGTTATAAAAACAGGGAATTTTGGAGGAGAGAGCTTGAAAAGAGGGATGAGTTCAGTTTTAGACACTTAAGTTTAAGATTCTCTCTCTCTCTTTCTCTTTCTCTCTCTCTTTCTCTCTCTCCCCCTATATCTACATCTATCTATCTATCTAATTTATACCTATATAGATCTATTTATATCTATATGTACAAATATCTATATACACATATATATATAACATGCATATGTATATATGTGTATATGCATGCATATGTATGTGTCTGTATGTATGCATGTATGAATGCATGTGTGTATATATATTTATGTGCGTGTGCATATGTCTAGTCCAGTGTTATTGGATTTTTTTCCCTTTAATCTCCCTGTCTTCTCTGACTTCTTTTGCAGGTTTAACATCTTCTTCTGAGTTAAAGTCTACAAACACCAAACTCTTTCGATGACCCTGTCTCCCTGTCTGGGACTTTCCTGGTACCAACAGAAGTAGGAAATCACAATGACTCTAATGTCATGACTTTGAACATACTTTTGTTGAAGCAAGTTTTATAGTACTGAATTCTTGGTTTCTTCAAAGGGAAGTTTGAATAATGCATACTTTCTAGGATTACCTTGGTTGTTTTGGAGCAAGCTAATACATGTTGCCTTCTCAAATACTTCCTGTAGATTTTCTAAAATGGCGGCATAGACAAGGGTAACCAGCTTTTTCAATCTACCAACTTGTTATTCCAAGAAATATTCTTTCCACCTCTTGAATTCTCTTGCCCTTCATCTTTTCTCCCTTGTGTAGTGCTGAACGAGAACCAACCATCAATCTCTGTTCCTTATTTCTCTTCCAAGTCATTGCCCATATCTGTTCCTATTTTAAATTCAACGTAGGCAGTTCTTTTGGGTGTCACATGCTTGCCACCAACCAGTCTAATCTCAATAGTATCTTTAAACACTTCCTTCAGTTATTCCTGAGTTACTTTCTGAGGCAGATTCTTGACAAAGAGCATCCTTGAATTTTGACCTTTTTGTTCCTTTTTTTGTTATCATTTGCTTTTCCCAGTTTCATTTCAGAGTCAAGGACTTGGGAACCACTAAGTTCCAGAGTTTTTTCCGTGTCTTCAGTTGATTCAAATTCCTCATAGCCAAAATTCCTTGTGCTGCCAATTCAGAAATCCATAACTACAAGGTCACTTTTTGCCAAGAAGTTTGTGATACTAGTTTTTAGCTCAGAAATGACTTTATTGAAGATCAGATTTCTAGCACAGAGATTAAAATTTGTAGATGTTTCAGCTCCCTATTTCTGCTTCTTGGCTGTAGGAGCTTTATCTTTGCCCATTTTCTTTTTCCTCTTCCCAGGTGTTTCTTTGATGGACATTTCTTTTCTTCCTCCTCATCATCTTCTTTCTATTTATCTATTTTTCTTCAATAACCTCTGATGGCCTGACTTCACAGAGGCAGCTTCCCATAGCCAGTTTTCACAGAAGCACCTTTCCCTGTCATATGCTTTTATTTTAGCGAGCTTCACCTTTTCTACCTTCATCATTATCTTCTTCCTCATTCTCAAAATCCAATTTAGGTGGAACTGCTCCTTTTTTTGTGAGTGTGATTGGCTCAAATTTTTCATTTTCACATTCACTGTCTTTTTTCTTGCATTCCCCTACCCTATTTTTTTCCCTTTTGGGAATAGTCATGGCTGCTGATTTAGCAGGAGTGACTGGTGTTTTATCTGGAATATCTTCCTTCTTGCCTGCTGTGATAATAGGTTTGATTGAGATGGCCACTGTCTTGGAAGGAGTCATGGGAGTCTTCTTACCAGGAGTCTGTTTTCTTGGCAGGTGTGGTGACAGCAATGTCTCTTTTGCCTGGTGGTGCCTTCTGCTACACTAGCCCTTTCTTCTGAGGGACCAAAACCCCTTCTCCACTGCTTTCCCTTTCATCTTCTGACATGGTCTCATCTTCATTGTCTTCTATCTCGTTGGCGGAGGAGTCATTTTGGGGGGTTCAATTTGATTTTTAGCAGA